>ML792215.1:103070-149394 GCA_009831015.1 Picea engelmannii | reverse complement strand
CTTTGTAACACTCCGCTAGCCAACATACCCGCCAAAGTTCCTTGTTATATGTGTATTCACATATTTATTTAACCTTGTGGTTTGTATTGAATGGAGGGGGGTCGGGCCGGGGCTAAGCCCCGACCCGTGGTCCTATTTGCATTTTCATATGACTATGTTGAAACATATTCGCGCGATTGTATTGTAATATATATTACATACCATATATACCAACGGTTAAATATGCGCGGGGTATTTTATATAACCCGTGGGTTTGACATATGACCGGTGGTCTCTTGTGCGCGGGAGTTATACGGTTTACCAACGGTTTAAATGGGTTTAACCACTTTGTAACCAAACGCGCGGTCGCATGAGCAATATGACCAAGAGCCGAGGCGGTTAAGGGTTGGAGGCACCTTAACCATCCTACGGTTTGCACCATTGGCGCGGTTGTGCCCGGTGCCAAGTTTTTAGGCTTAAATGAGCGTGTGAGCCAGGTTTGAAGCAAAAGGGTGCGATTTGTAGAACCAGAGACAACAAAGTTGAAGGGGAAGACTTCAAGGAGGCTATCTTCTTCATTTTTCGACCGATTGAGGTGCCGAAAGAGCCTAGACAGGGGTTTTGGGACGCTGCGAAGCCATTGGAGCAGTCGGTTTGTCATTTTGAGCATTGTAAGGCATGTTTTTGAGCACTTTGAGCAATTTAATAATAATGATCCATTGGAAGCTGGACCAGGAGATGTAGCTCGGAGAGGGGTGAACTCCTTTATCAAGTTGCCGTGTTTATGTGCTGATGTTCAATGTTTTATGCTGCTGTCTATGTGTATTTTTACATAAGTAATCCTTAATTATGTGTTGCAAATTGATCCGGTTGCTTTAAAACACATAACATTTCACTTGCAATAATTATTCAAGTTTTTCAAGTCTTCTTCATTTTTAGATCATGCAAGTGGGATGGTAGTGTGAGGAAGTTGGGTATTGGTCCAATTCTTTTCATAATTTCAGACATCCTTGTAAATTGAGGTGACAATTTTTTCCCTTCTTCAAACCGAATGGTACTCTTGTTTTCCCTAATACATATAAAAACCTTATCTATGATTTGATCGGTTTGGTTGTATAATGGGCATCAACATAAATCTTATGTATATTTTGTGCTTCCTTCAACCACTATCTAATATGATTACTTACTCTTCCATTTCCTGTATCAACTCTAGATTTTTATATCACTTGGAGTTCCAACCTTTTCCAATTTAATAGTGTCCTCTAAGGTCATCCATAAAGGCACTCATAGGAGGTATCCCAATAGAGTTACGATCCATGTTGTTGTAAGAAAATTCCACCAACAACAAATACTTTTTCGAGTGGTTATGTGGATCAATGAAAAACATCTTAATCATGTTTGACATCACTTGTCCAACTCTCTATTTTCTCCTCTGTTTCAAGATTATAAGTAGTGCTCAAATTTCGCTAGGTCCCAAGCACTAACTATAGGCTTGTCCAAAACTTGGACATAGAACAATAATATTTATTTGAGATTATCTTCTTGCAATTGGGGAATCCATGAAGATGGATAATCTCACAATTAAACACCTATGCCACATTAGTGACATCGTAAGATTTAATGATTGGAATAAAATGAGTGCTTTTGGTCAATGTATCAACTATGAACAAAATAGAATTATGCCTTTGTGGTGGTGGTGGAAATCATACCATGAAATCCATGGAAATTGCTTCCCATTTTAACTTTGGGATGTTATGAGGTTGTAAAATTCTATCTGGGTGGTTGCATTCGTTCTTCACTTGTTGACATTGAAGGCATTTAGTGACAAATTGGACCACATTGTGCTTCATGCCCACCTAGATAAAAAGGTTTCTTATTCATATATTGTTAGTTACCAAATAGCAATATGCAAAGCGAGAGTACATATATTATCAAAGTATTTAGCAAGAGGAAACATAACCATGAGCACAATAATAATAAGGACCAAAATATGATACCTTTATTCATTGTGAAAAGCATTATTCACTTACCTCTTTGAGGGGAAACCTATAATAGAGCAGAGCTCGAGTGCACATGTTTTCACATTGAGACCGCCATTACAATGCTTTATACCTATATATATACTACTATATTCTTGATAACATTCTAGAGGAGGAAAGTTTGAGAAGCGGAACCTTCTAGTAAGTATTCCTACAATAATTGTGTTCACATTATTACATAGGCCTTATTTACTAATGAAGGCCTTTATTACAAAAAAATACATACTATTCTGTCTACTTGAGGGGTTAGGGAGGCTAGGACCCTAACATGCACTCCCCCTTAAAGAATATCTTTGTACTCAAGGCTTGAGATGAGGGAATTGCTGTAGAATGGTTGCTAGTTACCATGTGGCATCCTTAGGTTGTATATCCTTCCATTGTATTAAAAATTCATGAACAATGTGCTAACAGAGACGATGCTTGCGTTGGGATAGGATGGCTTGTGGCTGCAACCAAATGGAACTTTATTCATCCAATTCAGGGAGACATGTTTGAATCTGACACTTGGATCCAATCACTTTCTTTAAGCAAGAGACATGAAAAACTCGATGGAGATTAAAGTGACTGGGAAGGGATAATTTGTAAGACACCAACCACATGCACTTGATGATTGTATAGGGACCATAAAACTTTGGAGCAAGATTCTTGCAATGGTATTGTTTGAGGTAATTTTTCTTATATGGTTGTAGACAAAGAAACATATGATCCCATTCAACAAAATGACATTCAGAATGACACTAATCAGATTGTTGCTTCATTCGATTTTGATCCATGACCAAATTGTCTTTGAGAGTGCCTAGAGTGTCAACTCGAGCTATAAGGGTTCTTTCCACATCCTAGACCTTGGAGACACTGGGTAGGTAAGATAATATGGAAGGGGGATTTTGACTATAGACCACCTCAAAGGTAGTCATGCGAGTGGAAGTATGGTAAGTTGTATTGTACCACCATTCTATTTGACCATCAATATAGGGATGATAAGAAGTGTTGATATGCAATTGGGTGCTCTGAATCTTGAACAATTATTACCAAAAGTTACTTGTTAAAGTTGGATCATGATTGAAGACAATAGATTGTGGCAATCCATGTAGTTTGAAGATATTATCCATGAAAAATTGAGCCACTATTAAAGATTTAAATTGGTGTTGGAGGGAACAAAAATGAGCATGTTTGGAAAGTCAATCAACCACAACCATGATGGATGATTTATTTCCATATTTGGGTGATCCGATTATGAAGTCCATAAATATATTTGTCCATATAGTGAGGGGGATAGGGAGAGTTTGTAGTGTGCCTAAAATTTTGATTGTTTCTCCCTTGTTGCTTTGGAAAGTATCACATTCTTCAACAACAATGTGTATGCCCTACTTCATGCATTCCCTAAAAAAGGAATGTTTGATCCATTCATAGGTTTTATGAAAGCCAAAATGTCCTGTTATTGGCAAAGCATGGAATTCAGAGAGAAGAATGGATTGAAAGTTGGAATGTTTTCTTAAATGTAGGTGGCCTTTATAATAAAGATCCTCATTTTTCCAAGTGTATCCCGAAGATGCATTAGTGTCATGTTACAGTTGTTGGATCAAGATAGAAATTTTGGGATCTTGGAATCATTCATGGTGAACTTCCTTCAACAATTCAACTACAATGAAAGAGAGTGAAAAGAGGGACCCTTCTTCTTCATATTTCCTGGAAAGAGCATCAACTAGCACATTCTTTTTTCCCTTCTTCTAAATGATCTCATAATCATAACCAAACATTTTGGTCAGCCATTTTTGTTTCTTGAGGGATGAAATCCTCTATTCCAAAAAACATTTGAGGCTACAATGATTAATTTTAATTTGGAAGCACTGCCTAAGAAAGTAATGCCACCAAATATTCACCGCATGCAAAATAGATAACATTTCCTTTTCATAAGTGGATTTCCCCAAGTGTCCCTCATAAATTTATTTACTAGTAAAGGCCAAGGGTCTACCTTATTGCACGAAAACTTCACCAATTCCTTTCCATGAAGCCTCACACTCCAAAAAAAAAGTCTTTATGAAATTGGGCAGATCCAATACTGGAGTTGTACACATAGCCTCTTTCAAAGCTTGGAAGGATTGATCGACTGTCGCATTCCAAGTGAAATAAATTTTCTTAAGGAGGGAAATGAGAGAGGCTATAGTTTTTCCATAATTCTAAACAAACTTTCTATATCATCTGGTTAAACCAAGGAAGCCTCATAAAATTTTAAGAGTCTTAGGGTAGGGCCAATCCTTCATAGCTTTGATTTTCTTGGGATCCACTTGAACACCATCATTACCAACATTATGGCCCAAGTATTCTACATCAGAGGCCCCAAAGGCACATTTGTACCTTTTGAGAAAGAGTTGATGTTGGGAAAGTAGGTGTAAGACTCAATCCACATGGGAAAGATGCACTTTCCAAGTTTTACTTTAAATGAGGATGTCATCAAAGAATACAAGTATAAAATGATGAAGAAAGGGTAGAAAGATGTGATTAATAATACTTTGGAAAGTTGAGGGTGCATTACGTAAGCTAAAGTGTAGGACCAAGAATGAATAATGGCCTTTGTGAGTACGAAAGGTAGTCTTGGGAATATTGGCCTCCTTCATGCGAATCTGGTGGTATCTTGAATGCATATCAGGTTTGGGAGTTGAAATACCAGTGAGAGCATGTAGAGAGATGGGAGGTTCTACCTCAGTTTGATCATAGGGAAGACTAGTATCATCATTTTAGGCAGTGATTTGGGAGGAGGAACATCACCTTCGTCTTCAAAAATGTCTTAAAAAATGGCCATAAAAATATTTTTCTCCTTACATTTGTGCCCCGTAAAGTATTTTTCATCACAATTGTAGCGAAGACCCTTAAGTTGGCATGCAACCATTTACACCCTGGTTAAATTATTGACCTTGAGAGGAGGGGAAGGAAGAATTGGATTGGTGGAGCAGGAACATGGAATAAAGAATGGCATGTTGATTTGAGTAGTGACATCTTGCTGTTCTTCCTTAGCTCTATGAGTGGATTCAAGCCAAGTCTTAGAGAGAACCATTAGGACATGAGATTCGATGTCGTACTTGAGGCCACAAAAAAATAAATATTAGAAGAAGGAGTTCAACATGCCTTATATGCAGAAATCCAATTGCTCAAACATAGTGATGTTGTCTTCAACTGTACCAGATTATTTAATCTTGGTCAAATGGCCCAAATGATGAGTGTCTGTGTCAAAAAAATTCGTAAAGATCGACAACAAATTGGGTCCAAGCAATATAACCTTGGTGGTAAGTTTTACACCATTTCCACCATTGCTAGTGTTCATGATCCAAATAGAGGACACCGATTTTTTTTTATTAAGTCATCGGTGATGCCATGCAATGAGAAATCATGTTCCATTTGAGTGACCCAACCCATGGGGTCTCAACCATCAAATTTATTTACCTCGACTTTAGAAAGACACATATCATGAGAAAAGGAGTTAGAATGAAAAGACATTGAATATGATGATTCAACACCCTCTTGGTGGAAAATTTTCTCTAAGGAATTAGGGCCCTTGAGTTGATTAACAAGCACTGTTAGGGAGCTCATCTGATCAATGAGGTGGTCAATTCTAATGAGCTTGGAATTAAGTGTAGCAATGTTGGAACTAACATGATTCAAACTTTCATTGGTATGAGTTTGAGTTGTTGTTAATTCGTTCTAAAGTTTGTGAAAGGAGTCTTCCACGAAAGACAATTTTTTTCAATGTCTTGGTTATGGGTTGCCATATTAGGAGATAGGCAGGCAATAAGAGGGCAGGTGGGTCCACACAAAAAGTATTATGAAAGAGGGATACCACTGCAACCAATGTGATGTGAGGAATCTAATGATATAAGTATGAAATAAGGGTGCTAGATAGGGCGGGTGGGTCCACAAAAAAAAGGCTTACGGAAGAGGGGTACCACTACAATCAATAGAAAGAGAAGAATGTATTAAGACAAATCCCAAATAAGGGTGTTGGATAGGGAGTATGGGCCCACACAAAAAAAGGATTATGGAAGAGGGGTACCACTGTGATCAACACTCCCATCTGAATGATACTATGGTGACATAATGCCCAATTATTAATATTGAATATTGTGTAGGAATTTTGTAGCGTAGATGCAGGAAGCATGGTTGCCCAAAATTGGATGTAAAAAAATTCAACATTGTTTCTATTTTGGCATTAAGAGGTAGGGTTTTGAGGGTTCCTAAGGACAAGGGAGTGACTTGTGATATATCTCTCTTATATACTTGCGTGGTCCAACAATAGTACTCGACTCAATATCTTAGGGCTATAACTAAGGGGGGTTAATTGTACACCCGATTACCCAGGTACGTGAGAGTATTCTTCCCAAGTTTTTTTCTCAGTGCCACTATAACAGTCAGGCGATCGAATGGTTGTGCTATGGATGGTTTCATGATACCTATAGGACTCCCAATATACTCGAGGGTACATGGAAGTGAAATTCCATGTATAAGTGTCGTTTGATGTGATACTACTTGAAGGGGTACTAACAAGGGTTACAAGGGTTTCCAACAAGGTGAAACCATGTGTAATTCTTAAGTGTATTCTTCCCCAACTGCAATTTTTACTCGCTTAATGATAGATCACCATGGTTTTATAGATGTTATAACACATCTCTATCCTAAAACAAATTCTAAAATTTTTCCAAGGAAAGAGATTCGATACCACTTGTTAGGTACCAAATAGTAATATGGAGAGCTAGAGCACAAACATTATCAAAGTATTTAACAGAAAGAAACATAAAAATGATCACAATAACAATAAGGACCAAAATATGATACCTTTATTAATTATGGAAAACACCATTCACTTACCTCTTCGAGGGGACAACCTCCAATAGAGAAAATCTTGAGTAGAAATGATTTCACAAGACCACCATTACAACACTTCCTACCTCTATATATACTACTTATATCTTCCTAAGAACATTCTAGAGGTGGAACCTTCTAGTAAGTATTCCTACAATAGTTGTGTTCACATTATTACATAGGTGTTATTTACTAATGGTGACATTTATTACATAGAAACACATATTATTATATCTAATTGAGGGTGTAGGGAGGTTAGGACCCTAACATGTACTCCCCCTTAAAGAACAACCTTGTCCTCAAGGCTTGAGACGTGGGAATTACTGCAAAATGACAGTTGGTTCCCATGTGGCATCCTCGAGCTGTGTATCCTTCCACTATATTAAAACTTTTTGAATTGTGCACTAACAAAGATGATGCCCATGTTGGGACAAAATGGCTTGTGGCTGCAACCAAATGGAACCTTCTTCATCCAATTCAGAGAAACTAATTTGAATGTAGCACTTGGATCCAATCACTTTCTTTAAGCAAGAGACATGAAAAACTAGATGGATCTTAGAGTGACTGGGAAGGGATAATTTGTGATCCATGGGCCCCATGCACTTGATGATTTTACAAGGGCTATAAAATTTGGAGCAAGCTTGTAGTAGTGGTCTGCTTTTAAGGAAGTTTCCTTCTATGGATGTAGATGAAGAAACCCTGAGCCCCTTTAGCAAAATGGTGTTCGTAATGATACTGATCAGTGTTGATGCGAAGAATGGAAAGTCCTTACTCAAGCATTTTTGAATCCCACTAGGCTAAGGTGAGATAGGCGAGAATGTTACCCTGGGCTTATAGCCTACTCAAATTTGTCAATCAACCCTCAAGAAATCTGTTCTTGGGCCTGGTGCTATTATCAAGTTGTATGTTTTTACTAAAAAATGTAAATTTTTTTGATGCATGAATGTTTATAAAATTAAAATGAATGAAATAAAGAATACATACAATATGAAAATCAGTAACACAAGTCTCAATTGAAAATAAACCAAATTTTTATTAATGAATTTTCTGAGTTACAACCAAATGCCTCTTTTCAAACCCCTGCGAGGGTATGGACCAAAATTAGACTTATAAGTCTAGGATAGAATTTAAACAATCATACAAAGACAACTGGTATTTGAAAGACAAAACACCAAGAATGAAATGTACTCGATCAACCAAGCCAAAAACTCATCAAGTCTTGAATATGCAAAATAGTCTTAATTAGAACTGAAAATTAATTCAAGAATTCGAATGAAACTAAACAGACTGCCAAGATAAATGAATGACCTTCTAAAGCATGTCAAAATACTATGCTTCTTAGTCCTTTCTTATTTTCCACCTTTAGAATGATCCTATTGTCAACAAGAGGATTTAGCTCTTATAAAACTCATAAAATGAAAGAATGAATATCTAAAATCTCACTTGAAACAAGAGAAAACCTTATCAGAAGTATCTCTCTAATTTCTCCCATGTCCTCTTTGTCCTTATATTCTTCCTTTTATTCTCTAAAAGGTATTTGTTCAAGTATTTGAACTACTTATAGTTACTAAAGTTAAATAACCTTAGTTAATAAATAGGAAAACTATTTTATATGATAATGATTATTAATAAATAATATAATAACTAAATAGGTGGGGTCCCTCTCTTTTATACATCTTTTTATTTCAATAATCATTTCTATCTTTTCCTTGTCACTCCATAATATCGTCAAATATAAAAATAAACATCATAAAATACACCATAACGTGCATCAAACATCATGACATATGCCACTTGTAACTCCCAAAATATAATATGATATTTGAAGTGTCAAAATTAAATATCATAATTTTGTCATTTGTCCAAAAGAAAAAGTGCCACAGTCAAATATGGTTAAGACAAAATTAAAATAACTTAGGGAATTTCTTTCTAAATAATTCTTCTCTTTCCCTAATGAAGTTTTCATAATGAGACTTCTTCTCTTCCAGTTGTGCTACTTCTGGATGCATATCACTTATGTTTCTCTTACCATTGCTCATTGATTTCATCTTGGAGTGAGCAGAGGAAGAAGACTTAGCCATGTTGGGAGAGGTAATTGGTTGCTTTCCTTTGCTAGTCTGAGAGTTATGGAGGTGATTTTTTGTGATCTTTAGGTGGTGGAGGAGGAGGACGCATAAATTTATTTGTAGTAACAATATGAACTGGTAATGTTGGGTGAACCGAAGGAGGAGAAAAAGATGCATTTGTGGAAAAAATATGAACTGGAGGAGGAGGGGGGTCAATGGGTCCTTAATTAGCACCAAAAGAAGGATTAACAGGTATACCACCCCATCCATCATTATGAGGCCGCACATGGGATTCAAGAACATTGACAATACCATGGTGAGGCCACAATATGACATTAGTAGGTACTTGAGGCTGAGGCAAGGCATGTTGCCCACCAAGATTTAAATGCCTAGTTTGAATCAACTACTGAAATTCATCAAAATCAATGTCAAAATGCATAGAGAATATTAAATTTTTATGCCCCCCAGGTTTCCAAAATGTGTTAGTCAATATCTCGATTCTTTCTCTATTCCCTCCTCTACTACTACCCCTACTATCTATATCCATCACAGTCAAATTAGTACATGAAATATAAGACACATTAAAATTAAACATCTAATACAATTTGTCATCATGATTAATTTGGCTATGAGATAACATAACCATGCAACACAAAAGGAAAATGAAGGGGAAAAGTTAAATGAGAGTTATAATTATAACTCTACTACCATTCACCAAGAAATTTGTCATTTGCAATAATAATGTTTGTACAGACCACCATTTCCTCAAGTGTGAACATGAAATTCTAAGGATATTGTTCAATATTTCAACTTTAAATCATGTCTGTATATATCACCAATCATCCATAAACAATTCCCAAGTCCTTTCTAATCATACATCCATGCTATAAACCGATTCTACTTCAAATTAAACATGTTGATCAAGTTAAACTGCATTTCATCTTAATTATATAGACAAGACAAGAATGGAAAAATGAATCGTAATGAATGGGACTTGAGGAAATTGACTTATGTAAGGTGATATGTATGAGGAAAATATGGAAGTCTATATAATAATCCATTTGAAACACATGACTTCATAATTTTTTTTACACCATCCACAACATGATTCATTATAAGCATATTCATAACAACCAACCATATACATAAGCTATTTAATGTACCTGTGTTTCCAAACTATAGCCATAACCATAAAAAAACATGTTTTTTTTTTTCTATTAAATCCATGCTATTCCATGCTCAAACTGAAGCTATAATCAAAATAAAATCATAGAATGATGCCCAGAAAAGTTCAACACATTAGGAGTCTAAAAAATAAAACCATATCCCATTTCAATTATTTAAACTCTGTGCCAAAATAATCAACAAACAAATGCTGCCAACCAATAATAAAAATAGAAAAACCATACCAATATTGCATGCATGTGTAGCTTGACCAAACCAAATCGAACCCAAAGAATATTTCAACCAAAACCACAATGGATCGAAGAAATGGAGCGAGATATATTAAAAAAAAAATAGCTCAAATGAAAAGAACATCATGTATTCGAATCTGAAAGACCTCAGTTCGAGGCTATATTGTCAATGCAAAGCTAGGTTTTGGACCCATAAATTTAAAACCAATATAGGAGTAACAAAGATAGCTAGCTGTACATATTCATTATATATATAACCATCACCAAATCTAGGTCTGAGTTCAAACACGACCCTTTTTAAATTATAACAACTCAGATTCAACCCAATGAGTACACAAGATATTGACACCAAGTGGGTTTGAACCCATACCCAAGCTATTTTACTGTGGAGAGCCCTAAAAATGCTGTTTAGGGCCTCAAAACGACCCCATAAGTTTGGGACTCAAAAACTAGAAACAACACTGCCAAAATGAGTCAGTTGGGATAGGTGGGTGGCCATTGATATCCACCCGGATCATCATGTCAAATCAATCAGTGTTAAATTTGTTGCTTCATGACTTGTAAATAAGTGACATCCAAATAACATATACCACTTGTGATACATATTAACCAAAATGACACTATATCACATATATAAAACTATTTTCAAATACCAAGTACAATATATGCGTTAGTCACCTTCATCAACAAGGCATAAGTCATGATTAATAGTTCTTCATATAGCGTGGTGCTTCTAATATGATTCTTAGTCTTAAGACCCAATTTTTTAAAACACTTTATATTATGCATCATTGTGTGCAGCCCTTTTAATCAAACCTATAGTATATGTGATGCATTTAAACCATGCCACATTCATAATAATAAAACCAATACTCTTGCATGTTAACTTTCCTTTGACATATTTGCAAAATATTATGTATGACATAATCTGGATTAGTTCCATTCTATTGTTGTAGGATTACATAACCAGGTCTGCATGATTTTATTATATGTTGGACATTGGCACATATTTTTTGATCATGTTTTGGAATAACATTAAAGCTTTTTTGGAGATCATGAAAATTGCTATAATGCTAGAATTTCATCATTTTCATGCAAGTAAACCTTCTTAAACTTAAATAATTAGCATAGGAGCATCAAAATTTTACTATGATATACTATTGTTGAGTGATGCATTTTTTCTGTTATGCTAAAGAAAAGCTTAACAATGAACACTTTTTGTATTTTCTTCTTGGGGACCAAACTTATTAGTATTAAATTATAAATATATAGATAGGCCTTGCAATGATTTGCAAGGTTTTATAGTAAGTGACGATATTTTGAGTCAACAATCAACTTGTCACTTCATTCGATTATGAGCCATGACCAAATTCTCTTTGAGAGTATGTATAATGTCAACCCAAACTATAAGGGTTTTGTCCACCTCCTATATCTTGGAGACATTGGGAAGGTAAGAAAATATGGAAGGGGTTTTTGACCATAGGATGATTCAAAGGGAGTCATGCGAGTTGAACCATGGTAAGTTGTATTGTACCACCATTCAGCGAGGGTTTACCAATAAACCCATTGAGATTGTCGTTTAGATGAAAAACACCACAAATAAGCTTCCAAGAACTTGTTGACAACTTCGGTTTGACCATTAGTCTTAGGATAATAAGTAGTGTTGAGATGCAATTGGGTGTCTTGGAGACTGAACATTTCTTGCTAGAAGTTACTTGTGAAAGTCCGATCATGGTTGGAGACAATATATTGTGGCATTCCATGTAGTTTAAATATATTGTCCATGAAAACTTGAGCCACCATGGAAGATTTAAATGGGTGTTGTAGGGAACATAAATGAGCATATTTGGAAAGTTGATTAACCACAACAATGATGACTGATTTATTACTATATTTAGGTTATCCGACGATGAAGTCCATAGAGATATCTATCTAGTAGGGGTGATAGGGAGAGGTTGTAGTGTGCCCAAAGTTTTGACTAATTTTCCTTGTTTCATTAGCAAGTATCACATTCTGCCACAAAAGTGCATATTTATTGCTTCATGCCTTCTCAGAAAAATGAATGTTTGATCCGTTCATAGGTTTTATGAAAGATAAAATGTCCTACTATTGGAGAAGCATGGAGTTCAGGGAGCACATTTAAAGTTGGATTGTTTTCTCAATTACAAGCAACCTTTATAACATAGCTCCTCATTTTTCCAAGTGTATGCCATAGACGCATTAGTGTCCTATTGTAGTTGTTAGATCAAGCTATAAAAATTGGGATATTGAACCATTCATGGAGAACTACCTTCAACTAATTGGCTACAATGAAGGAGTGTGAAAAGAGGGATCCTTATTCTTCATATTTCTGGGAAAGAGCATCAACTACCACATTCTCTTTTCCCTTCTTTTAAATGATCTCATAATCATAACTGAACATTTTGGTCAACCATTTTTGTCGATAGAGGGATGAAATCCGCTATTCCAAAAAATATTTGAGGCTACGATGATCAATTTTAATTAAGAATCATTTCCCAAGCAAGTAAGGATGCCAGATATTCACTGCATGTAAAACAACCCACATTTCCTTCTCATATGTGTATTTTCCCAAGTGTTGCTCTGAAATTTGTTTACTAGTAAAGGCCAAGGGTCTACCTTCTTGCATGAGAAATGGACCAATGCCTTTCCCTGAAGCGTCACACTCCAAAACAAAAGTCTTTCTGAAGTCGAGCAGAGCTAGTGCCAGAGTTGTACACATAGCCTCTTTCAAATCTTTGAAGGAGTGATCAACTACTGCATTCCAACCAAAACAATTTTTCTTAAGGAGGGTCGTGAGCGAGGTTACAAATTTTCCAAAATTCTAAACAAAATTTCAACAGTATCCAATAAACCATGGATTCCTCGCAAAATTTAAGAGTCTTAGGGTGGGCCCAATCCTTCATAGCTTCGATTTTCTTGGGATCCACTCAGACACCATCCTTACCAACAATATGGCTCAAGTATTCTACTTCAGAGGTCCCAAAGGCACATTTGGAACTTTTGAGAAAGAGTTGATGCTTAGAAAGTAGGTGTAAGACATGATCCACATGGGTAAGATGGGATTGCCAACTTTTATTGTAACTAAGGGTGTCATCAAAGAAGACAAGTACAAACTAATGGAGGAAGTGTAGGAAGATGTGATTTGTGAGAATTTGGAAAGTGGAGGGTGCTTTACACAAGCCAAAGGGCACAACTAAGAAATAATAATATCCTTTGTGAGTATGGAAGGTAGTCTTGGGAATATTGCCTCCTTCATTGGAATCTTGTGGTAGCCTAAACACATATCAATTTTGGGGAGATGAAATATGAGTGAGAGAATGTAGAGAGATGGGAGGTTCTACCTCAATTTGATAAGAGGGAAGACTGGGATCACCGACCTGGGGAAATGATTATGGAGGGGGAACATTAAATTCATCTTCATAAATGTCCTCAGAAATGGCCATAAAAAGCTTTTGATCGTTACAAATTTTCCCCAAAAATGATTTTTCATCATAATTGTAGCAAAGACCCTTAAGTTGGAATTCAACCATTTCCACCCCGGTTAATTTCTGGACCTCAACAAGAGGGGAAGGAAGAGATGGATCGGTGAGGCGAGAATGGGGAATAAAGGATGGTTTTTTATTTGAGTAGTGACCACATGTTGTGCTTTCTTGAATCTATGATTGGATTGAATCTAGGTCTTCGGGCGATCCATTAAATTGTGACCTCGGATGTAACCCTTGAAGCCAATGATAAATAATTTGTGGAAGAAGGTGTATGACATGATTTAGTGCAGAAATCCAATTGCTCAAAAGTAGTGATGTAGTATTCAATTGTAGAGAAATGTTTAATCTTGGTAAAATGGCCCAAATGATGATTGTCCGTGTCATAACGTTCATACAGATTGGAAACAAATTGTGTCCAAGAAATATAACCTCGGTGAGGATTTTTACGCCATTTCCACCATTGCCAATGTTTTGGATCTAAATAGAGGACATCAAAATGAAGTTTTATTAAGTCATCAATAATGCCATGCAATGAGAAATAATGTTCCATTTGAGTGACCTATCCTGTGGGGTTGAAGCCATCAATTTTATTGACTTCAAATTTAAGAAGACACATATCCCAAGAAAAGGAGTTAGAATGAAAAGCCAGAGAATGTGATGATTCAATTCCCTCTTGGTGGAAATTGTTTTAGGTGGAATTATGTCCCTTGAGTTGATTACCAAGTATTATCAGGGAGTTCACATGGTCAGTGAGGTAGTCAATTCTAGGGATATTGGAATGGGTACCAATGTTAGAATTAACTCGAGTCAAATTTTCATTTGTTTGAGTTTGAGCCGTTGTGAATTCATTCTGAAGTTTGTGAAATGAGTCTTCAAGGGAAGAAAATTTGTTTCCAAAGTCTTGGTTTTAGGTTACCATATGAGGAGATAGGTAGGCAGTAAGGGGGTGGGTGGGTCCACACAAAAAGGATTATGGAAGAGGGATACCACTGTGATCAGTGTGATGTGAGGAATATAGTGATATAGGTCCCAAATAAGGGTGTTGGATAGTGTGGATGGGTCCACTGAAAAATGCTTATGGAAGAGGGGTACCATTGTGGTCAACACAAAGAGATGAATCTATTGAGATAGATCCAAAATAAGGGTGCTAGATAGGGTGGGTGGGTCCACACAAACAAAAGTATTATGGAAGGGGGGTACCATTGCGATCAACACTCCTGTCAGAATAATACCAGGGTGAAAGAATGCCAAAATTCTTAATATTGAAGATTGTGTAGAAATTTCGTAGTGTGGATGTAGGAAGCAGTGTTTCCCAAAACTATATGTGAAAAATTTCAATATTGTTTATGTTTTAGAAACAAGGGGTAGGGTTTTGAGGGTTACTAAGGACAAGGGAGTTCCCTGTGATATAGATCTCTTATATACTTGCTGATCTGGATGATTTTCGACACGAAATGAGAGCGGAAATATAAAAAAGAAATGCACAGAGATATCACAGATATCCAATAATATAATAGAAGTATATCAGAGATGCAACCATAAACATAGATATACAATAATACACAATTTCTATTAATGAAAGAAATGTACAGAGACTGTAAAAATACAGAGTGAAAGACTCGCTAGAATGGCGGTAGCTTATCTATGAGAAGAGATGTGACGGCTACTCGCATTCACAAGAAGATCATTACAATGAGGCTTTGAAGGTTTTTTACAATAAAAATAAATTCCAAAAAACCCTAGACATCCAAAAAACTAACCCTAGGAGATGAAGCGCCAAAAGTCATGTGGGCCCTGTTTAGGTAAGTTAGTACATCAACTTCCCCGGGTTGTAACTTTTGCATACGATCTTCGTTTTAGCCCGCTGGAAAGGTATCATCGAGGATATTCATTTTAGGGGCTCAATTATGTCTTAATATATCATTGAGAATCTCGATCCCGAAAAACCTTCAGTTAGGTCCTCAAAATGGCCCCGAAAGTTAAAACTGCTAAAAATAGTGAATTGCCAAAATTGCTAGAAAACTGTTTTGAGCTAGTTGGAAAAGGTGGGTGGCCACTGATATCCATCTGGATCAATCCTCCCTTATTAGGAAGCAATTATATCCATTTCATTGAGTGCCCGAGGGAGAGGAAAAAGCGTTTGCTGATTCTGAATCTTGGTGAGTTGCTTGCCTTGCTGGAGACGTCACACTGCTCGGTTTGTGGAAGGATATCACGAGCATGTGGCTGGAAGGGTTGGACCTTTTTAACCAATCTGGATACATGAGATTCTTTTGTGCAGAAGGAATATTTACACTTTGCTACAATCTTGTCAACCTTCTTCTGTTGGATAGAAGGTGCTTGGGCCGAGGCTGTAGTGGTTGCAGTATCCTTTTGTTCACCTTTTGAACAGATTGTGAAGAAGCTGAATTTTTTAGTATGAGATACTACCTTGCGACACTTTTTAGGTGGAACGATAGTCGAAACTACCTCTGGTATTATGTAGAGATGACCTCCCAGAGAAACAATGGCACTGTGGGGTTGAGACTCATAAAAAACATGGTGTTTCCACATATATGGTTGGCCCAAGAGAACATCACAGACATCCAGTGGGGCAACATCACATAATAACTCATCCTTGAAGGGCTGGATGTCATATGACAATCGACACTGCTGGCTGACACGAAGATATCATTCTTGGAAAAGCCACCTGATGTTGTATGGCTGCGAGTGTGGTGTTGTTGACAATCCCAACTGCTTGATGACCTCTGCTGAGATGAGGTTCTTCTGGCTTCTGTTATCAACAATAAAATGTAGTGAGGTACCCTTCACCCACATATGTGAATGAAAAAGGCGCTCCCCCTCTTTAGGATCTGTTGGTTCTTCTGGTTGAATTGCTGCGGTCGCGACAATAACAGTGGGGTCTGCATTGATGATCTATCTTTTATCAGTATTTTCAGAATCATATTCAGAATCAGGGTTCATATCCTTGTCTTTGATCTCGTCCACCAATGACTATTTTGAGCGAAATTCATTGGTGTTGTGCCAAGGGATTTTGTGAAAATCACACCATTTTCCGGTGTTCTTCTTTGTCTTCCCATGACCCTTCTTTTCCTGTGGCTTGGACTGGTTTTCATGAGACTGTTTGTTAGGGCCGTCTTTGTCATACTTTGGTTGTTGCGGATTTGTAGATCCAAACTCCCATTTGTTCCAATGATTAAATTTCTACTCGATTTTAACAACATATCGATAAGCAGCACCGAGTGATGAGATGTCCAAAAAATCCATTTCAGTTTGGATGTATCTGTGTAGAGTCCCACGGTATTTCAGAACCAAATGTAGTTCAGATTCTTTGATACCCAACTTGGTGCGCAAGGTATGGAAGGTATTGGTGAACTCCATAACTTCTTGGCCCCTCTCTTGCCGCAGTGTGGTCCATCTCATGTAGTGGTCCTCATAGTTGCCAACAGGGTAATACTGTTCCTTTACTGCATCCACAAAAAAATCCCAAGTGGGATCGACCCCATATATTCCAGACTCCTCTGTGGAACTTTGCTCCCAGTAAGTTTCCCACCAATGTTTGACATGGGAGAGAGGTTTAAGGAGTGCAAAGGTGATATTTTCTCTGTCGGAAAAATTATGAACAGAGAAATAACCTTCTAACATATTTTACCATTTGTCTATGGCATCTGCATCTATCTGACCTTCAAATACGGGAATATCAAAATTAACCTGTACCTTGAAAGGAGAGGTGTTTCCAAAGTGGTTGTTTGATGAAGATGCATCTGTTTCTATCGACAGGCATTGAAGGATGTGGGAAAAATTCTCCATCATTTCGTCCCTCTGTCGCGTGAAAGC
This sequence comes from Picea engelmannii, assembly GCA_009831015.1. Lineage (NCBI taxonomy): Eukaryota > Viridiplantae > Streptophyta > Pinopsida > Pinales > Pinaceae > Picea > Picea engelmannii. Next base: position 131,701 of record ML792215.1, on the reverse strand, counting down.
TTGCTCAAGCAACAAATTTATAGGATCATCTGCTCCGTCGTTTTTATTTTATTCCGCCATGGAGGGTTTCTTAGGCATGCGAGAGAGATTGTATTCAAGAGAGACAAGCTTGAGACCCAACTTTCTATACTCGGACCTCGTCAGGGACATGCATTGAAAAACGATCAAGAGCAGCCTGCTCTGATACCACTGATCCTGATTATTTTCAACACAAAATGAGAGTGGAGATATAATAAAGAAATGCATAGAGATATCACAGATATCCAATAATATAACATAAATGTATCATAGATGCAACCATAAACACAGATATACAATAATACATGATTTCTATTAATGAAAGAAATGTATAGAGACTATAAAAATACAGAGTGAAAAACTCGCTAGAATGGTGGCAGCTTGTCTATGAGAAGAGATGTGACAGCTACTCACATTCGCAAGAAGATGATTACAATGAGGCTCTGAAGGCATTTTTACAATAAACAAGAATTCCAAAAAATCCTAGATATCCAAAAACCTAACCCTAGGAGATGAAGCACCAAAAGTCATGTGGGCCCCGTTTGGGTAAGTTAGTACATCAACTTCACGGGGTCGCAACTTTTGCATACGATCTCAGTTTTAGGCGTATGATAGCCCATTGGAAGGTATCGTCGAGGAGATTCTTTTTAGGGTCTCAAACATGTCTTCCTCTATCATTGAGAAGATTGATCCCAAAAAAACTTAATTTAGGCCCTCAAAATGGCCCCAGAAGTTAAAACTGCTAAAAATAGTAAATTGCCAAAATTGCCAGAAAATTGTTTTGAGCTAGTTGGAAAAGGTGGGTGGCCACCGATATCCACCTGGATCACTTGCGGTGTCCAACAATTGTACTCGACCCAATATCTTAGGGTTATAACTAAAGAGGATTAACTATACCCTGATTTGTACTACTCGATTACCCAGGTACGTGAGAGTATTCTTCCCAACTGCCGTTATCGGTGGCACTATAGTAGTAAGGCGGTCGAATGGTTGAGCTTTGGATGGTTTCAGGATACCTATAGGACTCCTGATATACTCGAGGGTACATGGAAGTGAAATTCTGTGTATAAGTGTTGTTTGATGCGATACTACTGAAATAGTCACCAAATGGGGTTTCCAAAAAGGTGAAACCATGTGTAATTCCTACATGTATTCTTCCCCAACCACATTTTTACCCAGTTAATGACAGATCACTGTGGTTTTATAAATGTTAGAACACGTCTCTAGCTTGAAAAAAAATTCTAAAAATTTTACAAGGAAAGGGCTTTGATACCACTTTTTAGGTACCAAATAGTAATACGCAGAGCCAGAGCACAAATATTACAAAATTATTTAACATAAATAAACATAACAATGAGCACACTAACAATAAGGACCAAAATATGATACCTTTATTAATTATGGAAAGCACTGTTCACTTGCCTCTTTGAGTGGGCAACCTCCAATAGAGCAGAGCTTGAGAAGAAATGATTTCACAAGACCACCATTACAATTATTTTTACCTCTATATATACTACTTCTATCTTCTTAAGAACATTCTAGAGGAGGAGCTTTCTAGAGTCGAAACCTTCTAGTAAGTTTTCTTACAATAGTTTTGTTCACATTATTATAAAGGCGTTATTTACTAATAATGAGATTTATTACATAGAAATACATATTATTCTATCTACTTGAGGGTTTAGGGAAGTTAGGATAGTAACATGGCCTCCTCCTTAAAGAAAAACCTTGTCTTCAAGGCTTGATATGTGAGAATTGTTGCATAATGAAAGTTGGTTCCTATGTGGCATCCTCAGGATGTTTATCATTCCACTGTATTAAAACTTCTTGAAATGTGTTCTAACAAAGAGGATGCTCGCAATGGGCTAAGATGGCTGCAACCAAACAGAGACAATATATTGTGGATTTTCATGTAGTTTGAAGATATTTCCCATGAAAACTTGAGCCACCGTTGAAGATTTAAATGGGTGTTGGAGGGAACATAAATGAGCATATTTAGAAAGTCGATCAACCACAACCATGATGACTGATTTATTACTAGATTTGGGTAATCTTAAAATGAAGTCCATAGAGATATCTATCCATATAGTAGGGGGGATAGGGAGAGGTTGTAGTGTGCCTGGAGTGTTGACTATTTGTCCCTTGTTCCATTATCAAGTATCACATTCTACCACAAAAGTGTGTAACTCCTACTTCATGCCTTCTCAGAAAAGGAACGCTTGATCTGTTTATAGGTTTTATGAAAGACAAAATTTCCTTCTATTGGAGAAGCATGGAGTTCATGGAGCACATTTAAAGTTGGACTATTTTCTAAAATACAGGAGGCCTTTATAGCGAAGCTCTTGATTTTTCCAAGTGTAACCTAGAGATGCATTAATGTCCTGTTGTAGTTTTTGGATCGAGCTAGGAATTTTGGGATATTGAACCATTCATGGAGAACTTCCATTAACCAATTGACTACAATGAAGGAGAGTAAAAATATGGACCCTTATTCTTCATAAATCATCAACTACCACATTCTCTTTTCCCTTCTTGTAAATGATCTCATAATCATAAGGGAACATTTTGGTCAACCATTTTTGTTGTTAGAGGGATAAAATTCACTATCCCCAAAAATATTTGAGGCTACAATGATCATTTTTAATTTGGAAGCATTTCCAAAGCAAGTAAGGATGCCGGATATTCACCACATGCAAAATAATCAACATTTTCATCTCATATGTGGATTTTCCCAAGTGTTGCTATGAAATTTGTTTACTAGTAAAGGACAAGGGTCTACCTTCTTGCATGAGAATTACACCAATGCCTTTCCTTGAAGCATCACACTCCAAAAAAAAAGTATTTGTGAAGTCGGGAAGATCTAGTGCCAAATTTGTACACATAGCCTCTTTCAAATCTTGGAAGGATTGATCATGAGTTGCTTCATTCCAACCAAAATAATTTTTCTTAAGGAGGGCCATGAGTGGGCCTACAATTTTTCCATAATTTTGAACGAACTTTTGATAGTATCCAGTTAAAACAAGGAAACCTCGTATACTTTTAAGAGTCTTAGGGTGGGGACAATCCTTCATAGCTTCGATTTTCTTGGGATCCACTTGGATACCATCCTTACCAACAATATGACCCAAGTATTCTACTTCATAGGATCCAAAGGCACATTTGGACCTCTTGAGAAAGAGTTGATGCTTATAAATTAGGTGTAAGACATGATTCTCATGGATAATATGGGCTTGCTAAGTTTTATTATAACCAAGGATGTAATCAAATAAGACATGTACAAAATGACAGAGAAAGGGTCAGAAGATGTGATTCATGAGACTTTTGAAAGTGGAGGTTGCATTACACTAGCCAAAGGGAATGACTAAGAAATCATAACAACCTTCATAATTACAAAATATAGTCTTGGGAATATTGCCCCCTTCATGTGAATTTGGTGGTAGCCTGAACACAGATCAAGTTTGGGGAGATGAAATATGAGTGAGAGCATGCAAAGAGATGAGATGTTCTACCTCAGTTTGACAAGAGGGAATATTGGTATCATCGGCTTGGGGAAACGATTTAGGAGGTGGAACATCACCTTCATATTCATCGATGTCCTTAGAAATTAACATAAAAATATTTTAATCCTTACAATTGTGCCCCAAAAGGTATTTTTCATCATAATTGTAGTAAGGACCCTTAAGTTGGCATTCAACTATTTCTGCCCTGGTTAATTTCTAGACCTCAAGAGGAGGGGAAGTAAAAGATGGATTGGTGGGTTGGGAATAGGGAATAAAGGATGGATTTTTTGTTTGAGTAGAGACCACATGTTGTTATTCCTTGGCTCTATGAGTGGCTTCATTCCAGGTCTTAGGGTGAGCCATTAGGATGTGAGCTCGGATGTCATCCTTGAAGCCACTGATAAATAATTCATGGAATAAGGTATCTGAAATGAATTTGGTGCAAAAATATGTTGGAAATATTATTAGTATTGATGTCAAAGATAGAGTGAGCCTACATATGTACAAAATAAATATTACGAGCCTACAAAAGTCCAAGATAAATATTGCAAGATGGAGATTGTTGAAAGTGATGCTTTTGGATTTTGATGGTCAGTTTGGATACGCTATATTTGAAATAAAATTTACCATACATACCTAGCTCAAATGGGAGAACAAGTTGTATGGATGGAAATATTATTCTGATACCTTTCCAACAATATATGGAATTCACTCCAACTCTCTAGGAATGAGGAGATATGAATTTTTCTGTCTGACAACCCAGCTGGAAAATTGAGGTTGGTTCAACGAATCTTTATAGGTCAACCCAAAAAGTGGGGATATAATTACTATAAATATAGGATAGATGTGCAAATTCATAGAGAAACTAAGAAAAATATCAATTCTGAGGTGAACATAAGTGATGTGAGCTGCACTAAAGGTGTTGGGGTGTCTTTTTGGGATTTAAAGGTGTGCAAGAAAATTCTAAGGGATTTTCTTGGGGTCTTTCTTGTTCTCAAGGTGCGTGATACTTTCGTGTGCATTGTTTGGAGGTTGTGATGCTTAAATGTGTGCTATTATGAGGTTGTGATGTTTCCGTCAGTGGTTATATTCTGGGAATGATGTTATGAGGCTCACTAGGACACTAAGGATACATGTGACTAGGGAAAGGACAACATGTATTCAAATCTGAAAGACCTGAGTTTGAGCCTATATTGTCAATGCAAAGCTAGGGTTTGGTCTCGTAACTTTAAAACCAATATAGGAGTAACACAGATAGCTATATGTACATACTCATTATATATATAAAACAAACCATCACTAAATCTCGGTTTGAGTTGAAACACGACCCTTTTTAAATTATAACAACAACTCAGGTTCAACCCAATGAGTATGTAGGCTATTGACACCAAGTGGGTTTGAACCCATACCAATTCTTTTGAAAAGAGAAAAAATATCATGCAAACTAGGAACCAAAACAATGGATACCTCTAGGGGAAAACAAGCTATTCGAACTATATCCACTTCCTTTTAAAACAAGTGATTGGAAATTGCAGCATAACTCAGACATAATACCAAGAACATGGTGAAATCTGAAAATTGTAGTGAATTCAACCTTTGTCTTAAACCCATTATTTTTATCCATAAATTGAGAAAGTTTTCTTCTATTCGATCCAAAAATACCACATCACCGATAACAAATTAAAGAGAACTTGGGTTCAAGTGTCATGCATGCAAACCAAGAGCTACCTTTTTTTGAACTGTAATGGAAAGTGAAATATGGAAAATGTAAACAAAACCCATCACTATACTTCAACCAACAATCAATTTTTTCCTTCCTTTTCTTCAAGACATGGTAGAGTAGGGAGAGAAGACTTTCATGCACATAACAATGCTAACTAGATCTAGATTTAATCATTTTTTAAGACAAATACACTACACCAGATGTAAAACAAACTGTGAGTTCATGGTGATTTTTTTACTAGTGATGGGCGGCCAAAACAATTACTAAAAACATCAGGAGTGAGGGATTCAACAAGTAGAGCTCATTGCTTCTTTTTCAACCTTCAAAAAGAAAAATGACCACACTCCAGGGAAAAAAGGGAATGATAGTACATGGAACAATGGAGTAAATGCACACATCTTGGGGACTTCTATGCATGGCCAACTCCTTCACATCTCCAATCCAACAAACTATCACATTACATGCTAACTCAATAGTCCAATTGATATACAAAAACCCTCATGTGATCCGGATTATTTTTAGCATGAAATGAGAGTAGAGATATAATAAAGAAATGTACAGAGACATCTCGGATATCCAATAATATAACAAAAATGTATCAGAGATGCAACCATAAACATAGGGATACAATAATACACAATTTTCTATTAATGAGCGAAAATGCACAAAGACTGTAAAAATACAGAGTGAAAGACTCACTAAAATGGTGGCAGCTTATCTCTGAGAAGAGATGTGACGACTACTCGCATTCGCAAGAAGATGATTTTACAATGAGGCTCCAAAGAAATTTTTATCATAAATAAAATCCAAAACCATAACCCCAAAAGATGAAAAGCCAACTGTTTTGTGGACCTCGTTTTGGGTAGTTTGGTGTATCAACTTCTGGGGGGGTGTAACTTTGGCATACGATCTTTGTTTGGGGTGCATGGTAGATCGTTGGAAAGGTATATCCAAGGAAAACACATTTTTCCATCATAATCTAGCTTTTTCTCCAGGTTGATTGTGGCAAGCCCTAAAAACGCTGTTTAGGGCCTCAAAACGACCCTGGAAGTTTGTGACTCAAAAACTAGAAAGAAAACTGCCAAAATGAGTCAGTTGGGATAGGTGGGTGGCCACTGATATCCACTTGGATCATCATGTAAAATCACATAAGTGTTAAATTTGTTGCTTCATGACTTGTAAATAGGTGACATGCAAATGACATATACCACATGTGATACATATTAACCAAAATGACACTATATCACATATATAAAACTATTTTCAAATACCAGCTACAATATATGCGTTAGTCACCTTCATCAACAAGGTAGAATTCATGATTGACTGTTATTCATATAGATTGGCGCTTCTAATATGATGCTTAGTCTTAAGACCCTTTTTTTTTAAAACACTTTATATTATGCACCATTGTGTGCGACCCTTTTAATAAAAAAATATAGTATATGTGATGCATTTTAACCATGTCACATTCAGAATAATAAAATCAATACATTTGCCGGCTAACTTTCCCTTGACATATTTGCAAAATATGATGTATGGCATAATCTCGATTAGTGCCATTCTATAGTTGTAGGATTACATAACCAGGTCTACATGATTTTATTATATGTTGGACATTTGCACATATTTTCTGATCATGTTTTGGAATGACATTAAAGCTTTTTTGGAGATCATCAAAATTTCTATAATGCTAGAATTTCATCATTTTCATGCAAGTAAACCTTCTTAAACTTAAAGAATTAGCATAGGAGCATCAAAATTTTACTATGATATACCATTGTTGAGTGATGAATTATTTCTGTTATGATGAAGAAAAGCTTAGCAATGAACACTTTTTGTATTTTCTTCTTGGGGACCAAACTTATTATTATTAAATCATAAATATAGATATGCCTTGCAATTATTTGTAGGGTTTTATAATAAGTGATGAGATTTTGAGTCAACAATCAACTTGTTGCTTCATTTGATTATGAGCCATGACCAAATTCTCTTTGATAGTATGTATAATGTCAACCCAAACTATAAGGGTTTTGTCCACCTCCTATATATTGGAGACATTGGGAAGGTAAGATAATATGGAAGGGGTTTTTGACCATAGGATGCTTGGAGTCATGCGAGTGGCAACATGGTAAGTTGTATTGTACCACCATTCAACCAGGAGTTACCAATAAACCCATTGAGATTGTTGTTTGGATGCAAAGCACCACAAATAAGCTTCCAAGCACTTGTTGACAACTTCGGTTTGACCATCAGTCTCAGGATGATAAGTAGTGCTGAGATGCAATTGGGTGTCTTGGAGAGTGAACATTTCTTGCTAGAAGTTACTTGTGAAAGTTGAATCATGGTTGGAGACAATATATTGTGGCATTCCATGTAGTTTGAAGATATTGTCCATGAAAAAATGAGCCACCGTGGAAGCTTTAAATGGGTGTTGTAGGGAACATAAATGAGCATATTTGGAAAGTCGATTAACCACAACCATGATATCTGATTTATTACTATATTTGGGTTATCTGGCGATGAATTCCATAGAGATATCTATCCATATAGTAGGGGGGATAGGGAGAGGTTGTAGTGTGCCCACAATTTTGACTATTTTTCCTTTGTTGCATTAGAAAGTATCGCATTCTACCACAAAAGTGCATATTTATTGCTTCATGCCTTCCAAAAAAAATGAATGTTTGATCCGTTCATAGGTTTTATGAAAGCCAAAATGTCCTTCTATTGGAGAAGCATGGACTTCAGGGAGCAAATTTAAAGGTTGATTTTTTTCTCAATTACAAGCAACCTTTATAACAAATCTCCTCATTTTTCCAAGCGTATCCCAGAGACACATTAGTGTGCTATTGTAGTTGTTGGATCAAGCTAGAAATTTTGGGATATTGAACCATTCATGGAGAACTTCCTTCAACCAATTGGATACAATGAATGAGTGTGAAAAGAGGGATCCTTCTTCTTCATATTTCTTTGAAAGAGCATCAACTACCACATTCTCTTTTCCCTTCTTGTAAATGATCTCATAATCATAACCAAACATTTTGGTCAACCAATTTTGTTTATATAGGGATGCAATCCAATATTTCAAAAAATATTTGAGGCTACGATGATCAGTTTTAATTCGGAAGCATTTCCCAAGAAAGTAAGGATGTTAGATATTCACCGCATGTAAAACAACCAATATTTCCTTCTCATATGTGTATTTTCCCTAGTGTTGCTCTGAAATTTGTTTACTAATAAAGGCCAATGGTCTACCTTCTTGCATGCGAAATGTACCAATGCCTTTCCCTGAAGTGTCACATTCCAAAAAAAAAGTCTTTATGAAGTTGAGCAAAGCTAGTGCCAGAGTTGTACACATAGCCTCTTTCAAATCTTGGAAGGACTGATCGACTACTGTAGTCCAACCAAAACGATTTTTCTTAAGGAGGGCTGTGAGCGGGGCTACAAATTTTCCAAAATTATGACAAAAATTCAATAGTATCCAGCTAAACCATGGATGCCTCTCAAAATTTTAAGAGTCTTAGGGTGGGGCCAATCCTTCATAGCTTCAATTTTCTTGGGATCCACTCGGACACAATTCTTACCAACAATATGGCCCAAGTATTCTACTTTGGAGGCCTCGAAGGCACATTTGGACCTTTTGAGAAACAATTTATGCTTAGAAAGTAGGTGTAAGACATGATCCACATGAGTAAGATGGGATTGCCAAGTTTTATTGTAACTAAAGATGCCATCAAAGAATACAAGTACAAAATGATGGAGAAAGTGTCGAAATATGTGATTAATGAGAATTTGGAAAGTGGAGGGTGCATTACATAAGTGAAAGGGAACGACTAAGAAATCATAATGGCCTAAGTGAGTATGGAAGGTAGTATTGGGAATATCACCTCCTTCATGTGAATCTAGTGGTAGCCTAAACACAAATCAATTTTTTGGAGATGAAATATGAGTGAGAGAATGTAGAGAGATGAGAGGTTATACCTCAATTTGATAAGAGGGAAGACTGTGATCATCAGCCCGGGGAAATGATTAAGGAGGGGGAACATCACCTTCATCTTCATAAATGTCCTCAGAAATGGTCATAGAAATCTTTTGATCCTTACAATTGTTCCCCAAAAATGTTTTTCATTATAATTGTAGCAAAGACCCTTAAGTTGGCACTCAATCATTTCCACCTCGGTTAATTTTTGGACCTCAACAAGAGGGGAAGGAAGATATGGATTAGTGAAGCGGGAATAGGGAATTAAAGATGGTTTTTTATTTGAGTAGTGACCACATGTTGTGCTTTCTTGGATCTATGATTGGCTTCAATCCAGGTCTTAGGGTGAGCCATTAGAATGTGAGCTCAGATGTAACCCTTGAAGCCATTGATAAATAATTTGTGGAAGGTGTCTGACATGATTTAGTGTAGAAATCCAATTTCTCAAAAGTAGCGATGTAGTCTTCAATTGTAGAGAAATGTTTAATCTTGGTAAAATGGCCCAAATGATGAGTGTCTGTGTGAAAACGTTCACAAATATTGGAAACAAATTGGGTCCAAGCAATATAAACTCGGTGGGAATTTTTACGCCATTGCCACCATTGCCAATGTTCTGGATCTAAATAGAGGACATCGAAATGAAGTTTTATTAAGTCATCAATAATTCCACACAATGAGAAATAATGTTTGATTTGAGTGACCTATCTTGTGGGGTCGAAGCCATCAATTTTATTGACCTCAAATTTAAGAAGACACATATCACAAGCAAAGGAGTTAGAATGAAAATCCATAGAATGCGATGATTCGATGCCCTCTTGTTGGAATGGTTTTTAGGAGGAATTAGGTACCTTGAGTTGATTACCAAGTATTATCAGGAAGATCACCTGGTCAGTGAGGTAGTCAATTCTAGTGAGATTGGAATGGATAGCAATGTTATAATTAAATCGACTCAAATTTTCATTTGTTTGAGTTTGAGCTGTTGTGAATCCATTCTAAAGTTTGTGAAAGGAGTCTTCAAGGGAAGAAAATCTGTTTCCAAAGGCTTGGTTTCAGGTTACCATATGAGGAGATAGGTAGGAAGTAAGGGGGTGGGTGGGTCCACACAAAAAGGATTATGGAAGAGGGATACCACTTTGATCAGTGTGATGTGATGAATATAGTGATATAGGTTCCAAATAAGGGTGTTGTATAGTGTGGACGATTCCACTAAAAAATGATTATGGAAGAGGGGTACCATCGTGATCGACACAAAGAGACGATTCTGTTGAGATAGGTCCCAAAGAAGGGTACTAGATAGGGTGGGTGGGTCCAAAAAAACAAAAGGATTATGGAAGGGGGGTACCATTGCGATCAACACTCATGTCTAAATAATACGGGGGTGACAGAATGCCCAAATTATTAATATTGAAGATTGTGTAGAAATTTTGCAGTGTGGATGCAGGAAGCATGGTTTCCCAAAACTAGATGTGCAAAATTTCAACATTGTTTCTGTTCTAGAAGCAAGGGGTATGGTTTTAAGGGTTCCTAAGGACAAGGGAGTGTCGTGTGCAATGGATCTCTTATATACTTGCGGGGTCCAACAATAGTACTCAACCCAATATCTTAGGGCTATAACTAAGGATGATTAATTATACCCTTAGTTGTACTACCCGATTCTTCCCAACTGTCGTTATCAGTGGCACTATAGTAGTCGGGTGGTCAAATGGTTGAGCTATGGTTGGTTTCAGGATACCTATAGGAATTCTCATATACTCGAGGGTACATGGAAGTGAAATTCTATGTATAAGTGTTGTTTGATGTGATACTACTGAAATGATCACCAACATGGGTTTCCAACAAGGTGAAACCATGTGTAATTCCTACATGTATTCTTACCCAACCACATTTTTACCCGCTTAACGACAAATCACTATGGTTTTATAGATGTTAGAACACGTCTCTAGCCTGAAAAAAATTCTAAAATATTTTTAAAGAAAGGGTTTTGATACCACTTGTTAGGTACCAAATAGTAATATGCAGAGCCATAGCACAAATATTATAAAAGTATTTAACATAAGGAAACATACCAATGAGCACAATAACAGTAAGGACCAAAATATGCCACCTTTATTAATTATGGAAAGCACTGTTCACTTGCCTCTTCGAGGGGGCAACCTCCAATAGAGCAGAGCCTGAGTAGAAATGATTTCACAAGACCACCATTACAATTATTTCTACCTCTATATATACTAGTTTTATCTTCTTGAGAACATTCTAGAGGAGGAACTTTCTAGAGTCGAAATCTTCTAGTGAGGTTTCCTACAGTAGTTGTGTTCACATTATTATATAGGCATTATTTACTAATAATGACATTTATTACATATAACTACATATTATTCTATCTAATTGAGGGTTTAGGGAAGTTAGGATAGTAACATGGCCTCCTCCTTAAAGAAAAAACTTATCTTCAAGGCTTGAGACATGAGAATTGTTGCATAATGGCAGTTGGTTCTTATGTGGCATCCTTGGGATGTGTATCCTTCCACTGTATTAAAACTTCTTGAAATGTGTTCTAACAAAGATGATGCTCGCGTTGGGCTAAGATGGTTTGTGGCTGCAAGAAAATGGAGACAATATATTGTGGCATTTCGTGTAGTTTGAAGATATTTCCCATGAAAACTTGAGCCATCGTGGAAGCTTTAAATGGGCGTTGGACGACACTAAATGAGCATATTTAGAAATTTGATCAACCACAACCATGATGACTGATTTATTACTAGATTTGGGTAATTTGACAATGAAGTCCATAGAGATATATATCCATATAGTAAGGGGGATAGGAAGAGGTTGTAGTGTTCCTGGATTTTTGACTATTTGTCCCTTGTTCCATTATCATGTATCACATTCCACCACAAAAGTACATAACTCCTACTTCATGCCTTCTCAAAAAAGGAACCCTTGATCTGTTTATAGGTTTTATGAAATCCAAAATTTCCTTCTATTGGAGAAGAATGAATTTCACGGAGCACATTTAAAGTTGGACTATTTTCTCAAATGCATAAGGCCTTTATAGCGGAGCTCCTGATTTTTCCAAGTGTAACCCAAAGATGCATTAGTGTCCTGTTGTAGTTGTTGGATCAGGCTAGAAATTTTGGGATATAGAACCATTCATGGAGAACTTCCATTATCCAATCGACTACAATGAAGGAGAGTGAAAAGAGGGACCCTTATTATTCATATTTCTTGAAAAGATCATCAACTACCACATTCTCTTTTCCCTTCTTGTAAATGATCTCATAATCATAAGCGAGCATTTTGGCCAACCATTTTTGTTGCTAGAGGGATAAAATTCACTATCCCAAAAAATATTTGAGGCTACAATGATCATTTTTAATTTGGAAGCATTTCCAAAACAAGTAAGGATGCCATATATTCACTGCATGCAGAATAACCAACATTTTCATCTCATATGTGGATTTTCCCAAGTGTTGTTATGGAATTTGTTTACTAGTAAAGGTCAAGGGTCTACCTTCTTGCATGAGAACTGCACCAATGCCTTTCCCTGAAGCATCACACTCCAAAACAAAAGTCTTTGTGAGGTCGGGCAGAGCTAGTGCCATATTTGTACACATAGCCTCTTTCAAAGCTTGGAAGGATTGATCAATTGCTGCATTCCAACCAAAATATTTTTTCTTAAGGAGAGCCATGAGTGGGGCTACAATTTTTCCATAATTTTGAACGAACTTTTGATAGTATCTAGTTAAACAAAGGAATCCTTGTAAAATTTTAAGACTCTTAGGGTGGGGCCAATCCTTCATAACTTTGATTTTTTTGGGATCCACCTGGACACCATATTTACCAACAATATGGCCCAAGTATTCTACTTCATAGGCCCCAAAGGCACATTTGGACCTTTTGAGAAAGAGTTGATGCTTAGAAAGTAGGTGTAAGACATGATCCACATGGACAATATGGGATTGCTAAGTTTTATTATAACCAAGGATGTAATCAAAGAATACATGTATAAAATGACGGAGAACTAGTCAGAAGATGTGATTCATGAGACTTTTGAAAGTGAAGGTTGCATTACACTAGCCAAAGAGAATGACTAAGAAATCATAATGGCCTTCATGAGTACATAATATAGTCTTGGGAATATTGCCTCCTTCATGTGAATCTGGTGGTAGCCTAAACACAGATCAAGTTTGGGGAGCTGAAATATGAGTGAGATCATGCAAAGAGATGAGAGGTTCTACCTCAGTTTGATAAGAAGGAAGATTGGTATCATTGGCATGGGGAAATGAATCAGGAGGTGGAACAACACCTTCATATTCATAAATGTCCTTAGAAATGGATATGAAAATCTTTTGATCCTTACAATTGTGCCCCAAAAGGTATTTTTCATCATAATTGTAGCAAAGACCCTTAAGTTGGCATTGAACCATTTCTTCCTTGGTTAATTTCTGGACCTCAAGAGGAGGGGAAGGAAGAGATGGATTGGTGGGGTGGGAATGGGGAATAAAGGATGGATATTTTGTTTGAGTAGTGACCACATGTTGTTCTTCCTTGCCTCTATGAGTGGCTTCATTCCAGGTCTTAGGGTGAGACATTAGGATGTGAGCTCGGATGTCATCCTTGAAGCCGCTGATAAATAATTCATGGAATAAGGTATCTGAAATGACTTCGGTGCATAAATATGTTGGAAATATTATTGTTATTGATGTCAAATATAGAGGGAGCCTACATATGTCCAAGATAAATATTACGAGCCTACATAAGTCCAAGATAAATATTGTAATATGGATATTGTTGAAACTATTTCTTTTGGATTTTGATGGTCAGTTTAGATACCCTATATTTGAAATAAATTTTACCATACATACCTAGCTCAAATTGGAGAACAATTTGTATGGTTGGAAATATTATTCTAATACCTTTCCAACAATATATGGAATTCACTCCAACTCTCTAGGAATGAGGATATATGATTTTTTCTGTCTGACAACCCAACTGTAAAATTGAGGTTGGCTAAACCAATCTTTACAGGTCAACCCAAAAAGTGGGGATAAAATTACTATAAATATAGGATAGATGTGAAAATTCATAGAGAAACCAAGAAAAATATCAATTCTGAGGTGAACATAAGTGATGTGATATGCACTAAAGGTGTTGGGGTGTCTTTTTGGGATTTAAAGGTATGAAAGAAAAATCTAAGGGATTTTCTTGGGGTATTTCTTATTCTCAAGGTGTGTGATACTTTTGTATGCATTGTTTTGAGGTTGTGATGATTCAATGTGTGCTATTATGAGGTTGTGATGTTTCCGTCAATGATTATATTCTGGGAATGACGTTATGAGGCTCACTAGGACATGAAGGATACATGCGACTAGGGAAAGGACATCATGTATTCGAATATGAAATACCTGAGTTCAAGCCTATATTGTCAATGCAAATCTAGGGTTTGGACCCGTAACTTTAAAACCAATATAGGAGTAACACATATAGCTAGTTGTACAAATTCATTACATATATAAAAAACCAGGACTGAGTTCAAACTCGACCCTTTTTAAATTATAACAACAACTCAGGTTCAACCCAATGAGTACACAAGATATTGACACCAAGTGGGTTTGAACCCATACCCATTCTTTTCAAAAGAGAAAAATATCATGCAAACTAGGAACCAAAACAATGGATACCTCTAGGGGAAAACAAGCTATTCGAACTCAATCCACTTCCTTTTAAAACAAGTGATTGGAAATTGCAACATAACTTAGACATAATACCAAGAACATGGTGAAATCCGAAAATTGTAGTGAAGTCAACCTGAGTCTTAAACCCATTATTTTTATCCATAAAATGAGAAAGTTTTCTTCTATTCGATCCAAAAATACCACATCACCGATAAAAACTTAAAGAGAACTTGGGTTCGAGTGTCATGCATGCAAACCAAGAGGTACCTTTTTTTGAACTGTAATGGAAAGTGAAAATATGGAAAATGTAAACAAAAACCATTACTATACTTTAACCAACAATCAATTTTTTCCTTCCTTTTCTTCAAGAAATGGTAGAGTAGGGAGAGAAGACTTTCATGCACACAACGATGATAACCAGATCTATATTTATTCATTTTTTAAGATAAGTACACTGCACTAGATGTAAAACAAACTGCAAGTTCATTATGCTTTTTATACCAGTGATGGGGGGGCAAAACAATTACTAAAACCACCAGGAGTGAGGGATTCAACAAGCAAAAATTGAAGCTTCTTTTTCAACCTTCAACATAGCAAAATGACCACACTCCAAGGAAAAAAGGGAATGATAGTACATGGGAAAATGGAGTAAATGCACACATCTTGGGGACTTCTATGCATCGCCAACTCCTTCACGTCTCCAATCCAACAAACCATCACATTGCATGCCAACTCAATAGTCTAATTTATATACAAAAGCCCTCATGTGATCCAGATTATTTTCCGCATGAAATGAGAGCGGAGATATAATAAAGAAATGTACAGAGATATCTCAGATATCCAATAATACAACATAAATGTATCAAATATGCAACCATAAACACATAGATACAATAATACACAATTTTCTATTAATGAGTGAAAATTTACAAAGAATGTAAAAATACAGAGTGAAAGACTCGCTAAAATGATGGAATCTTATCTCTGAAAAGAGATGTGACATCTACTTGCATTCACAAGAAGATGATTTTACAATGAAGCTGCAAAAGTCCCATACACAACTTCACTTCAAAATCCATTTCAACTAGTCTAAATTCGTTTTGCTCAAAGATTTCCAACCCACATCTATCTAATGTACATGGAGAAATGAAGCTATTTGTTTTGTCGAGGATCAAACATGATTTTAAGTTTAACATTATTTATTTTATTTGAAGATTCCATCATAATGGATTGATGATTTTCTTGATGGTTTTTAACCATTACATAAAATTGATGGTTATGTCCTACATCCTTGATTAAGATTTTTCCTCATGGTGCATATAGCATGAATATGACCAGGGGAAATCACTCTAGAAATGAGGACCACCACACTCTCAAAAAGAAATGTGGGATGGGGTTCACATGTTTCTCTACTGAGATATATGTAGTCAGTTCTGTCTTGTGGAACCTCTTGTTCTATTAATAGTGCCCTGAGAACGTCTATGAACTCTTCTATGTCCTTAATGTTTTCTGAGACACTACACTTATTGTCATCACAATACTTTCTAGAACACCTCTAGGTGTAGCCCTGTTGAGATAAAGAGGTTTCCTAAAATTTCCTTCCATGGAGAAGGTGCAAGGGACCTTCCTTATAAATATTGATTGTTAGGACATTGGTGTTCTTATGTTCCCTCTCTAATCCCCCTCAACATCACCAATTTATTTTGCATAGTGTGCATATTATATTGTAGTGACCACCATGGTTGGGTTCCACATTTTAATAAGGGTATGAATCTTACAATTTAGTTTGTACAAAAATAAATTTGTCTCATTCTCGTTAGTTTCCCTATAGGACAAAATTTCACTAGCTCCATGAACCTCTTCTTGTAGTCCTCTATTCGACCTCCTTGAACCAATGTATGAAAGTATCCAATTTGCTACTCTTTAAAGTATGTAGGAAGGTACTTCTTTTAAAATATTTCCTCAAATTATTCCTAGGTGACACCATCGATAGTGAGATGTAATTTCTTATTTAGGTTTCCCCACCAAGTTTTGTCACTATTACAATTCTGAAAAAGGGCTATCATGGTCTTATAGGTGGAGGTATAGTATCTCAAACCATGCTTCAATGTGTTTCTCCTTAAGTCCCTTAGAAAAATCTAGGAGTTTGTTTTTTCGAAGTTCTCTAGTAATATCCTCAAGGGAGATCCTCGCTCCGAGTTTCTCGATCCTTCAAGGCTACCTTCCCATTTGTAGGTGGCTTTCTTCCCCACCCATTGTTGGATTCCCTCTTAATGTCTTATTTATGGCCTTTAAAGTGACCGACCCTTGATAAAGTGTGACTTTCTTTGCTTGTAGTGACCGACCCTTGATAAAGTGTGACTTTTGCTGCCATAACCAATCCTCTCAATGGCAGGACCCTCCTTAACTGGCCTACCCTTTCCTCTAAAGTGATTACATGACTCCTTATTGAATGCTACCTCATGACCTTGCACTGATTTGAGGTTTATAAGCAATATGGCCCATATGGCCTCCACTTCCTCTACAACTATTGTTAATGGATGTTACAAATGCTACTTCATTGTTTATGTGTCGATAACATACATGCTTTAAGAACAGGGAGATACAAGCAAACTTAAATCTCAAGATATTATTTTGGGATGAATGAACCCTCCTTTAAAGAAAGCATTGTACAAATTGACAATGATAAGTATGAACATAAAAAATTTCTCTTCCCGTACCAAAGAAATTTGTTTGTTTATGAATCTGAACTTTTATTAGTGACTTTAGTCTATCATGCACAAAAACATAACAATTGAGATCTATGATAGATATAGTTGCATTAGGGGCTATAATCTATCCTTTTGATTTCTCTTGATTTGGTTGAGAATTATAGCTCGAACATGAACTTCCACACAAGTTCAATGTGAACATGTGAGAAGTAGTTCGAGATATTTTTGAAAAGTAATTCTATTTATGAAACTTCATTATATTTTCTAATTCACTTTAGTTAAAAAGTGAAAGTCTTATTTTTAGCAGCTGAGTCTATTTCATGCATGGATGACTTAGACTAGGATTAATCTTAGAAATAGATTAGGGTTTTGTCTAAGCTAAAACTATAAAGACATGTCAAGATAGAGAGTTCAAACAAATGGAACACTCAAGAAATTGAAAACGTTGAGTGACAAAGAGAGGGATAGAGAGTAGGAAACCGAGAAAGAGGAATTTCTAGGAAGAAAGCAACCTCATATAGAGATTGACACAGTTCTGTATAGTCACATAGACGTGACCATACATGCATATGTATAGTCCATACATACGTGCCATACAACTGTACAATAGATTGTGATCTCCCAATAGGTTGTTCCACTTAGTTTGGGGTGTTTTGGTATCCATGCAATGCCGTTTTTGGACTACTTGTGGAGGTTTTCTTATAAGTTTTTTGAAGGAATGGAAAACTAGTTTTGAAGGAGTAATTACATGTGTTGTGTTCAATTAATTTTTTTCTTCCGATATTTAATTTCCATCTATTGTCTGATTAATTGTATGGTCTGGAATTTATTTCTACATTAATTAAATTCATCAATCTACTTGTTTGATTGAGATCATAAGGAATTTAGTAACCTAGGGATTGGTATTTTGACATGTTTTTTTTTTTTTCACAAAAACTTGAAAATTTGTCTTATAAAAAAGGGCGTGGTCGAAATTGCTGAGGAGCTACAAAGTATTTCAAAATTCATGCCAATATAGGGCCTCAATTGAACCACTACTACAAGCTACTAATGACAGTTTCAAATACTCAAATGAAAACTTCACATATAACAACCTTATTGAATAAACTTGGAAAAATACTCCGAGGATAAAAGTGAGGACACAATGCATCTAAATTAAATTGTTGGGGAAGAGCTCGAGTTTTTGGTTGACTTGAGGGCTTAACTTCATGTTACCATTGGTTGTGATGTGGCATGTGATTTCTTCTTCTTTCTGACTACAATACAAAATTCATTTGTAGAGGTTGAGGTACTTGTGATGTCTATATTTCCTGGATTATCTTGATCTTGAGCTTCTCTTTTTTCTTCATCTGATACCTCAACATCATCATCCTGATCTGCCTAAATAGATTATGGACAAGGAGAAGACTATATTTGAATTTCATCAATTGAAACCTGAGGGGAAGATGCCTTTGTCTCCGACTTATGAATGGATTCTAGGCTCGTGATTTGAGATATCAGAGTTGGATGAAGAGGAGGAATTGGTTGAGGTAGATTTTTGCTGACTTGAGGGGGCTGTCTACAATCCTTTGAGATTACTTGATGTTCATCATTATATCCCACCCACCAAGAGGATTTTCGAGGGTTTCTATTCTTCTTAGGCTCTTTGGGACTATGGGTTGGAAGAAGTCCCATTTCAAAAAAAAATCGACAATGCAAGGAAACTCTCTCATAGTCTAGTTTTTAAGACCAAGAATAATTTTTAGCAGTAAGAATAACTTCATTTGGGAATCCTTTACTAAATTCCATTTCCACACATATACAAGAAAAAGTGGAAATGCTATGCCTTGTAGTTTCACGACATGCAAAGTGTAAATTTCCCAAAGCCGAGCTGATAACTTCAAGAGAGGGTATACCCAAAAAATGCAAGTGAAGGTTGGGAAGCCTCACCGAGACAAGATCTGAGGAGAGAATGTCAGTAGCTGTATTGAAATAAGGAGTCCAGGGTTTCATTCACAAACCTGAGTTACCCCAAAACCATGGACCTGAGTTGAGAATAAGATCTTGATCTTCCTCAATGTTGAACTCAACAATGAAGAATCCTTTAGCACAATGATGAATAAAATATTGTTGCTGCATAAGAGGGATCCAGGTAGGTGAGATATAACTATTGATATCATCTAAATTTGGCCAAAAACCATTGAAATGACAAACCAAACTCACGTATATGTAGTATTCTTCCTCTTCCTCAAAATCTTGTCCTATTGGAATGACAAGGGGAGGGGATTCCTGAACCAGAAGAGATGAAGAAGAAGGAGTAGAGACCCACTGAACAACATCTCAAAAAGAGGCACCGAAATGTGAAACAAAAAATGGCCTGGACATAGAGATGGAAGGAATGGCCCCACTGCCTGGGGAACCCACAGAAACGGACGACGCCATGACCATGGCCAATGAAGAAGATAGATACATATGCAGGCTCAGCTAGTGCAGAGGCCGTTAAACCCTAGTCGCTGTGCACAAGGGGAAGAGTGGCTCCATTTGAGCGATGATTATTTCACATGTTTTCAGAGCTTATTTCTTCGATTGAGATTCTCTAGGATTTGCAGAAGTAAATCAACTGCAAGGAAGAAAGACCAACAATGAGAGGGTTTCAAAGTTTCATTTTCAGTTTGGGAGTTTGTTCAATAGATAACATAGATGGTATCAATGTGACTTAGGTTTTAGGACAAATTCGATGGTGCCTTGAACTTTTTATCATGGAAGGTGGGGGTTACACTCTTACTAGAAGAGAATTATCTCTATGATATTATCAAGAACATTGCAACTCCACCTATATATCCTCCGGAGTTGGTAGCTCTTAACAAGAGAGAATTGAAGGCCAAGTGGATGATCTTGGATGCCATAAAGGATCATCTAATCCCTCATATATCCGAGAAGAAGACGAAAAAGGATATGTTTTATGCCTTGGTAAGTCTCTACCAGAGTGAGAACATAAACATGAAGATGCTATTGCAGAACAAACTTAGATACATAGTAATGGATAGATTGGACAAAATCACCAATTACCTTAAGAAGATCACATAGATTCATGATCAACTTGCAATAGTTGGGGAGAAGTTTAAAGATATAGATTTAGCGAACATGACATTGAATGGATTCCCAACTTCATGGGAAATGTCAAAGTTATTTGTGCTTGGGAAAAACTAGCTGACTATGAGAGGCTTTGGGACAACTGTATCCAGGAGGAGACATAGATGGAGTCAAAGGACAACAAGAAGGATGGTGAAGAGAACCTAGCTCTATTTGGTAAGTCAAATAAGAGAAAATATAAAGGACCCAACAAGGGTAAGGGAAAGAGTGAGGAGTAAACCTCACAACTAGGAAAAAAGGACTTGAGTAAAATCAAGTGCTTCAATTGTCATAAGCATGGTCATTATGCATCATAATGTCCAAATAAGAAGAAGGATAAAGGGAAACAATCGTAGAAACAAATAACAACCTCTATATAAACTATGATGAACGAGTTTGTTTCCAAGTTTGAGAAGGATTTCTCATTGGTATCTTTCCTTTATACTAGCATGATTCCAAGGAATGCGTGGTATGTGGACAGTGGGGAATATCGATATATGACATCATACCGATGTTTGTTTTCTAGTATGAAGAATCAAGACTCAATATTACAAGTTGATCTTGGTGATGATGCCAAGTAACTAGTAGAAGGAGTTGGTACTATTCCCTTCCAAATCAAGTAAGGTAAATATTTTGATTTTGAAGATGTATTTCTTGTACCAGGTCTTAGGAATAATTTGATTTTAGTTCTGGTTATTGAGGATAAGGGATTTGTAGTGGATTTAAAGAACCAACAAGTATTCATCATACCAAAAGAATCTATCCTAGATACATCTCACGTAATAGGGGTTAGAGAAGGTAATTTGTACATGTTGCAGGATGAACTTGTTCGAGCCTTGGTGCATAATAGTGAAAAATTGTGCAAGTGGTGGCACAAGAGGATGAGGAACTTGCATCATAGGATGTCACCTATTTTAAGGGAGATAACCACATGTCTTAAAAAATTAAATATTGAGAAACATAATGTATGTAGAGGGTACAGACTTGGTAAACATTCCAAGGCTACTTTCCCAAGAAACAAACATAGATCTAAGGGGATTCTAGACTTAATACATTCATATGTTTGTGGATTAATGTCAATAGTGTCAATTCCATGAAGCATGTTTTATGTTTCCTTCATTGATAATTTCTCCCACAATACTTGGATCTACTTCTTAAATACCAAGGATGAGGTCTTTAGCAGGTTTCAGGAGTTCAAATCTCTAGCTGAAAACCATACATGGAAGAATATCAAAGTCTTGAGATTGGATAATAGGGGGAGCACACCTCAAAATATTTCCATGGTTTTTCTAAGGAAGAAGAAATCGTGAGGGAGATTATATTTCCATACAACCCTAAATATAATGGGGTTGCAGAGTGCAAGAATCAATCGATCCTAGGGGATTCTAAGGACATGATACATGACCGAGACTTGCCCATGTTTCTTTGTGTAGAAGCATGTAACAAATTTTTTTACATCGAGAACTTGTTTCCTCATAAGATCTTGCAGGACAAGACAACAGAGGAAGCATTCACTAGTGTGAAGCCAGAGGTGAATCATTTCCACATATTTGGTTGTCTAGTTTATATCCATGTACCGATAGAGAAGAGGACTAAGTTGGATCCATCTAGCATGAAGGGTTTTTTTTTGGATTACAATGAGACTTCAAAGACTTACATGGTCTATATTCCAAAGCATAGGAAGATGTAGGGACATAAAGTTTGGGGAATATTTTTCATCTAGGAAGTCTCATGAGCCTACTCTAGTGGAGGAGGATGAGGAGTAGGAAGCTTTGAAGGTTGATCCGGGGTCACCAATGATTTCTAGGAAAGTATAATAGCCTTTAGGTGAACATGGGGAGATAGGAGACTCTTTCACTTATTTCAGGAGACCTCAATGGTTTAGTTATAAATTGGGGGATGATTAGGAGCATGTTGAGAATCCTAGGATCACATTCAAAGAGAGAGGACCTTTGACAAATTTTTCAGACTATATGGAATTGATGAGCAACATTCTAGTTTCCGAGTCTTCCATATTTTAGGAGGCAACATACTAGTGGGTATGGTGGGATGCCATGGTGAGGAGCATACATCTATCATGAAGAATTATTTTTGGGACATAGTGCCAAGATAGGAGGGAAATTCAATGGTGAGTTCTAGGTGGATCTACAAGATCAAGCATGTTGTAAATGGCAGCATTGATAAGTTCAAAGTGAGGTTTGTGGTGAGAGGGTTCTCTCGGAGAGAGGGAGTGGACTACACAGAGACATTTTCTTCTGTCACTAGGTACACTTCCATTAGATAAGTTATGTCATTGGTTTCATTTATGGGATGGAGGATACATCATATGGATGTGATGACAACTTTCCTTAATGGGAGGATTGAGGAATAAGTGTACATAGAGAAACCTCAAGGATTTGAGGTAAGTGGGAATGAGTCCCATGTTTGTTTTGAAATGAACACCTTGATTCAGTTCATGGTGGGGCCAAGGTAGGAGAATTGATTAACACCAAAAAATGTTCTTAGGTATTTGAGGGGCATAATGGAGTATGGTTTGAGATATCTTGGAGGTGATGAAGTGAAGTTACAAGAGTAGTTGGACTCAAATTGGAAAGCAATGTAGAAAATATGAAGAGAACCTTAGGGTGCTACTTTGGCTTGGGATCAATGATGGTGTCTTGGTTAAGAAAGAAGAAGATTTCTATGGCACTTAACTCAATAAAGAGTAGATATCACTTCATACAAAATAGGATTTAGATTGGAGTAGTGAATCTCTATTATATTCTAACGGATCACCAAGAAGTTGATATTATGAAAAAGCCCTTGGCAAGAGGGAAGTTTGAGGCATTTAGAGATAGAATTGTATTGGTGCATAATTCCTTCCTTGTTGTTGGTCCTAAAGTCTACACTTGACTGCTAAAGGGTAGAGCTAGGCCACCTCAAGTTTGGAATGGTTGTTTTTTTGATAATTTGATTTTGTTGGTCAGTTGGAGGGTTGGTTTTACCAAGAAAAAAACATGGTTGGGTTGGAAAAATGATATGGATGTAGTTTCTCCTTGGATGGTGGAACACTAATGATAGACACATGATAAAATAGAGGGATGAACAAAGGGAGAACAAAAAACAACACAATGAATTATATGCTGTAAGAAGTTTAAGTCTTACAATAATATTTCAAGGCATTAAACAAGTATCCAAACACAATTACTCCCACAGGTTGTAATAAAAACAAATCTTTACTAAAGCATTCACTGTTTTACAGGTTGCATATGGGTAAATATGAGTTATACAATAGCTAAAAGGAAAATGAAATGTACTTTGCACACATAAAAAATTGCATTCAAGATAAGAGAAAAACACATATAGATTTGAACATAAAACACACTGTCATCAAGAGAATATTCACCAGGTAGAGATATTTTGACACCTCAAAGAACAAGTTCAAACAATTGATATATTGATTTCCTTCCCAAAAAACTGAACCCTCCATTCATACAAAAGCTACATATTTATCAAAGTTGTAGAGGCTCTCGTCCATCTTAAACTGAGGCTTAACTCTACACTATCAGTTGGAGAACAACTTATTGACTTAAGTAAAATACTGCAGGAGTATAGTAATGCATACTTCAAACTTGAATTAAAAAAAAGGAAGTGGTTCATATCAAACACATATGACCACTTATTATTCCTTAATTTAAAAAGTCTTGAAATTAAAAAACTAAAATTGTTACTAATGATAAAACTAAACTGATGCATATGCTGAAGTGAACTGAGCTTTGACTGATAGAACTAGGTTCTGAATCGAGCACTTGTATCCATGCGCATTATTGGAGGAAATATAGGAGATAATTGGATGTGCTGGCAGCTTCCCCAAACTCTTCCTCCTCTTTGACAACAATAAACTAAAACAAAACTCACCCAGAATTTGACGAATTTATGGAAAAAATGACCTCAAAGGTATCTTCGATTCTCCAAAACCATGATACCTGTGTAAAATATGAGAGAGGTTTTTGTGCATGGTTCTATTTTCAACAAAAACCTCTTTCATTTTTCACAATTTCACCTGTAGTTGTTCAAAAGGCGGGCCAAAATACAATGACAAAAACAAATAAATCAACATTTTGCAAATTTATGGAAAAACGACCTCAAAGGTATCTTTGATTCTCTCATACCGTGATACCAATGTAAAATATGATAATGGTTTTTGTGCATGGGATTGTTATCAACAAAAAACTCTTTCAATTTTCACAAATTCACCTCTAGTTGTTCGAGAGGCGTGACGAACGAGAATGAAAAAAATAGGAAAATACAGAGCACTTTGTGAATTTCTGGCAGTGCTTTAACAATCCTTTCTTTGAATGTGATCTGTCTCTATTTAATCATGAAATGATATATCTGAATCTGATTTTATCTACATATAAATATATAATCGACCCTTGATTGACCCTTATGAGTCTGGAGTTGCTGGATTGTTTCTGGTGAATGTTGATCTAAAATTATGCCTGCAAAAGAGGACCGAATCTACAAAAAGCTTGAGATGTGGAAGTGAATATGATCCTTTTCTTATTTTTGGAATAATCTATTTTTCAAATATTCAATTGATAACACACTTTGCTTCCGGGAAATGGCATGACAATTCAAGTTCTGTTAGGCTTAATGGACATTTCAGGGTCTTGGTTCCCTTTCCTCTCTCTATTTTTCTTGGCATCAGGGGAATCCTTAATCAAGGTTTCCATAGGAACAAATTTCACAACAACAATCTTGGGACTGTGTTGTTTAGTTTTCCTTTGTCCCCCCCTTTTTTTTTCTTGGGAATTTTATCCTGCTGCATGGTGGAGGTCACGATCTTGTCTTCCGAATGCTCAGGTGACAATGAGCCTGGTGGAGTAACCCATTCCTCTTACTATCTGATACAAACCTTTCTTCCCTCCTTCTCTCTTTTCTTTGCTGTAGCTAATCTATTTGCACTCGATGGGTACCTTTAGTTTTGGGAGCCCTTTTCTTGCTTTAGTAAACCCACAAATTGTAGAAAGTAATCCCAAGATGTTTCAATTTCATCTAGTGCGAAAACTGAGTGATGAGCTGATTCTTGAACTTTAAATCCTTGTGATTGCATAAAATGAGTTGATTGTGACCTTAATTTTGATGAAGTTTCACCTGCAACTATAATTCTCCGCAACCTCTTGTGATGATGACAACCGTAGGTGAAGTTCACACGATATTAACATGACCTTAACACGAGCTATGTGATCATGAACTAATAAATGATTGACGTACTGGGGTGCTCATGATCATGCATGCTCATGAAGGTGCCAACACTGCACTTTTTTAAATATTTGAATTCACTTCTGAATGTTGAAAGAGCTAAAACAATGTGCTTTTACCCTGTTTGCAAGAACTTGCTTGTTCTTTCAATCAATGTTTTTTGAGCTGAAAAAGGCCTCGCCAACCTGCTATAAGCTTAAGTAAAGTATTCCAAGGTGAAAAAATGTTGTTAACCCAAACCAACCGTGCAACAATCTTTCAATAAATCAATAAAATGGTGCAAACATAATAGAGGGGAAAAACAACTCAAGTTGACACATAAACCATGGAGGAGCATTAAAACAAAAATTAGGCTTGACGAGGATGTAAAGGTGAAAGAAGGGGAAGGGAAGGGATGTAGACCTAAGTTCCAACACTTTCTAAGAGGTAGTGTTCATATATAGCTCAGACATGAAATTCCAATAGGTTCAGTGTGAACGTGTGATAATTAGTTCGAGATATTTTTGAAAAGCAGGTTTCAAAAAGTAATTCTATTTTTTAGTTTAGTTTAGTTAAAAAGTGAAAGTCTTATTTTTAGTAGTTGAGTTTAAAAAGTTTATTTCATGCATGCATGACTTAGACTAGGAGTAATCTTAGAAATAGATTAGGGTTTTGGTCTCAGCTAAATCTATAAATATAGGTCAAGATAGAGAGTTCAAACACATAGAACACTTGAGAAGTTGATCAGGTTGAGCGACATAGAGAGGGAGAGAGATCAAACAACCATGAAAGAGGTATTTTTAGGAAACAAGAAGTCTTGTACAAAAGTTCACATAGTTTTGTACAATGCACCTTCACACCGTATATAACATCCTTCACTAGAAATAAATCATCTTTCTTCAAAATTCACAGGACATCACCTTCTTTAAAATACCAAGAGGGACCGACCTCTCCTCTACTTTCTTTGTTGGCTATTTATTTTTAGTATTGAAAGAAGAAATATCTCTCTTAACACCCAACATGTCACTTTTTTTCGATGATATGTGTCTCCATAAAGAATATGGAACATTTTTTTTATTATATATGCATGGGATATAGTAAGTGGGTAATATTAAGATGCTCCCAATTTGGAAGGTCCATAATTACATCCATGATACCCTTTTGTTACAAGACCTGTGATGCAGAACATGTTAGCACCAAAGAAGATAGATGCACCAAATTAATTATGAAAAATAATATTATGATACAAACAAATCAATCAATATGATTACCAAAGAAAACTCCTATTTTTGGATAATCATGTGTAGTGTATGCACATAGACCATACAACATAAAATACCTTTCAATCAGGACGATTCTTAGTACTTTGTTGATATATATCCCTTCCCATAATTTCTTCAATCCATTGATTAACGATTGGAGGTACACATCCATTCTCTTCACTTGTCTTTTAATAGGAACTATTAGAACCAACATAAGATGTTCATTCTTCACGATCAACCATGGGGGGATATAGTTATTGATCACTTTCACTAGGAAAACTTAATAGTTGGTGTTTTGGAGGGAATATAAGTTAAATCTATCCATGGATATTCCCAATCGAAGGCTTTGTACTTCATCCTGTGAATTTATTGAGCCATGTACTCTCTATATGTAGATTTTAACCTTGTACAATATTTACTGCAAACATATTTTCAGTAAAAGAACAAAAAATATACAATGGAAAATACAAACATTAACAGATATTTTTCCCCAGGAAACCCAAACTGGGAAAACCAACATATTCTATATTCATTCACTGTGTTACATTGTTTACAATACAATATACATATAGGATCCAACGACGTCCAAAACCCTAACCCAATGACCTGGATTAGTCAACAACCCTAATTCCTTAACCGAAAATAGAAATCCATCGGCAAAGAAAACATGTGCTGAAAAACCACCTAAATATGTGACACATTTCTCGAGGAAGATTTTTTTTTTCGGGGGCATTTCCCCTGAGCCCCTGCGTTGGGGGCTTCTCCCCCCTGTACGAACAATGCAACGCATAAATACTACTACTCGTGCAAATAATATAACACATACCCAACACTATATGCTTCATGGCTATTGAATCCACTAGGATATGCATAAGTCATGTCTTACTTATGTGTGAGGCATACCACCCCTGCAACATAGAAAATTCGTTGCAATGAAAGATCCTTTGAATCCTTGGGATTGCAGGCATGTTCCTCAATATCTTATGAGAATGACCACATGCCTTACCATTTTTTATGGTACCTTCCATGCCCACATTTTGGACATATATCTTTGGTTGCTTATTTTCCTCTATAAAAAATACAACCATTTGAAAAAGTGCGATATGATATGTACTCAACACCCAACCTTTTTAGTAATTAATTTACCCCTTCATAGCTACCATGCAAGACATTATCACTTGGAAGTACCTTATCTTTGAATAACTTGCAATTAATGGGCAATATAAATGTATGTCATCATTAAACACACATTAAATTCCTTTTATAAAACTATGATGAATATAGTGGAAATAATGTATAGACATTCTTTTCAATAACATAACAAAAATCAATCCAATGAATCCAAGAATTGGGTTATATTTAAACTACAACAACCATTCTTGGAGAAATAGTCAATGAGATATGTGAGATTTACATTAACAAAATCATACAATAA
>ML792215.1:77808-101967 GCA_009831015.1 Picea engelmannii | reverse complement strand
GCCCCTTATTCATAAATAATAAAATGAGTTTCTTATTTTATTGTAGTCTCTAGTTTTGTAAAATGTTGAGTTTCAATGACATTATTACAATGAAAAAATGTGTAATTAGCTAGTATATTTGTTTAAACAATACAATACATTAATGTAGTGATTATATCCAAACACATTATTTAAATAAAAAATCAATATTATTATAAAAATGATAAAAAAATGATTTTTTGAGGAGTAACTGAAATTTTATTAAAAAAAATAAGAAGTTGCATTTACATATGCACTATGTAAGGAATTTTAACATTGAAACATATCATGTTGGTGCATTGTATTCATTTGAACAAAATAATGCATTGTGTTCATACTTATGCATTAGTGCATTTTAATAATTGTTTTACACTGGCATGTTTAAATGGATGTTACAAATCAGTTCAATATATATGTACGAACACATTGATGTTAATAGTTGTAATAAGATCATTAGTGTTACCAAGATTTAACGGTGCGAAAGGATATACACACACCAATGCTTAATCATATATAATGTACCGATGCTTTCAAAATATATAACACACTAGTGAGTTCAAAAAATATAGTACACACCAATGTGTATTAAATAGTTGTACACTGATGTGCCTTATTATTTTAAATGCACTGGATTAAAAAAAAACCTTTGTTAGAACCTCTTCACTCAAAATTTTTATTTATAGTGAACATCCAATAAAACCTTTGTTGTCAATATCAAAGGTTTTGGTAGAATTTTTTTCGATAATTTTCCTTCTAGTGTCTATACTAAGAATATATACATTATTGTTTGTACTTTTCATTATTTCATCAATTGTCCCCACGATTTCATGTTTTTGCTTTCATATGTTAATGCAACACAGTGGATCCCTTGAGTAGCATGAGCACACCCAATATTTGATAAACCAATTTTGCATTGCAAACTCTCAAAGTAGCTTTCACTCGACTATATTTCTATTCATACAGACTCACCACCTCACTGCTATTAATGACCACAACCAACACGATTTTTCTACCTTAGCACAACATAAGTTGTAACCTTAACCATATTTTCCATATGTTGAAGAGAGTTGCACATATAGGGTAAATAATACTAATTTATGTATAGATCACTTGATCTTCTACTACACATTGCAATGCATCCAATGTTCAATGTTGGTGACACTTTTGGTTACTACTATATACCTTTTGTAATTTTCAACATGCTAACATATGTCACAACAAAAATCTAGAGCTCATTATGTTTCCTTATTACATGACCAATGCCCATCCTTCATTGTATCACGCCTCTTGCATGTGACCAATACTTCATCTTCAATGCATCAATGTTTTATCACCAACACACAATTGAATTATCTCTAGCTCAACATAAATAAAAAAAACACCTCACCATGCCACCTTAGTTATGATAGCTCAACAATCCATATTAGTGACATGTTACAACTTATAGGGGAATAGTAAAATTGACTAATTGGGTGCTCAAAGTTGATAAGGTCAATCCAAATCAATATGCACCGGTAATCAATTCTAACCAAGTTAGTGCACACCCAAGTTGACTTGAGTTTCATGAATAAGACAATTATTATTCTTATTCATTATGAATGAAGTCAACCATTAGGGACCACCTCCATTAATGATCTAATTATCCCTTCTTGTATTTAAGTATGTACCCCTTTACGAGATTAAGCTCCATAGTCATTTCGCTTGCATGACTTGAGCGCTACTTCACAGTATTTTGATATTTTCTTACTTCTTTTTTTCCAAGGAAAACCTCGTAAGGGAACCCAAGGGATGCTTCCACACATATGTGGATGACATCCCTAGTAATCATGTCAACGTAGACTAGTGCATCTAATAGTTGGTGGGATTTGTATTGGGCACCTATTGGCACACAATTATCTAAATATCTAGAGACATTGGCAACAAACGATTGAGCTAACCCCTTGGGATTTGATCTTTTCCTACTTGTGTAACAACTTTGTATCTATAATAGAGTATGCACATCGTGAGCAAAACATTGTGTTTATGGTTCTTACCATTTGGTGATTGCTTATGGTATAATGTGGGTTCAAACTTAGAGTAAATTAATGTTTATTTGCAAGCTACTCTATATTTCATGTGTTTAATGTGCAATTATTATTGCACCCCTTGAATCCACTTTAAGCTAAACTACTATTTCATTGCTCATCTTCCTACAATATTAAATTTGTAATTCCAATTCATTACCATTAGTCCATTGCCTTATTTTTAGTGTTGCATTATTTGATTTTTCTTACGAGGAACAACATACATCTAAGTGTTCAATCCCATTTAATACTATCATGATCAACTTAAAATAATTTACATACAACAACTACCACACACCCATAAATGAGTGTTTTGCTAACCTAGTAAAAAAAATAAGAATAGATTTTATAGTTGAACAAATATTTCAAAATGCCAAATACATAATGAAAATTTCCAATAACTCAAGGATAATATTCCTTTGAACTTAAATGTTGGACAATATTACTTTTGAACTAAAATGTTAAAAGCAATGGATGGTCAAATGTTATAAGCAATAGATGGTCAAAGACATGTCCTTTCTCCCTTTTCCCTCCTCACCCCCTCTCACTTCTTCATAATGACTAATGGGTGCTTTTGTTTTAAGGCTCCCCATGCATGCCTTTCGGGAGTTACATCTTGTTCACATCCAAACACACAAGCATAATATAAACTCAAATATCAATTTCATGCTATGTCCTAATTTTTGGCATGCACTTCCAATTTTTGAGCTTAGGAGAATAGTTCATTTAAATATGCTGAATGGATGGTCAAAGACATGTCCTTTCTTCCTTTTCCCTCCTCATCCCCTCTTACTTCTTCATAATGAATAGTGAGTGCTTTGATTTTAAGGCTCCCCATGCATGCCTTTCTGGAGTTACACACATCCAAACACACAAGCATAATATAAACTCAAATATCAATTTCATGCTATGTCCCATCTTTTGGCATGCACTTCCAATTTTTGAGCTTAGGAGAATAGTTCATTTAAATATGGTGAGCTTAGATAGGAGAGAATGTTACACAACAATTATCAATTTCAGGCTATGTTCCAAGTTTTAAAATGACTTTTCAATATTTGAGCTTAGGAGATTAGCTCATTTAGACATGCCCAACTTTAATTAGGAAATAATGTTATAAAACAATTATCATTTTCAGGATATGTTACAATTTTTGTAATACATTTAAAGGGATGAGAGAATGTTACAAAACAATTATGATTATGTTCCAATTAACAATTATAGTTATGTTCCAATTTTTGTAATGCATTTAAAACAATGAAAAATGTTCCAATTTTTATATTGCATTTTCTGATATTTAAACTTAAAAAATTAGTTGATCTAGACATACTTAGTTTTAGCAAAAAAAAATGTTCCAAAACAAATTAAAAAAATGAAATAATTCATATATAAATTTATATACAAATAATATTGATTGTAATAATGTACCATGAAATTAAAACTTATATTCTAACATAAAAATAAAAATATTTATTATTAAAATAATCAGTGTTTTCTTTTGCATTTGAAGCATACTGCAAACCTCATTGTACAATAATAATAATAATGCAGTGAAGATCTAGCACCTTTCTTTTGGAAAATCAAGAACCATAATCAAACTACAACACTGATGTGTAAACTGAAGTTTGCCCATATGTAGAATCTGTGACTGAAAATGCATATAGAGTCCACTCAGACATGGGAAAAAGATCAGGAAGCCACATTAATATTATGTGAGTTAGAAGCACTTTCGGTGGACAATGGATGGGCCTGCCTCATCATACTCGGCCTTGGTAATCCACATCTGTATAAAGAAACCAAACAGATTAGTGGTATTAACGATCATATCAGAAGGAAGGAGAAGCAGTGCATGACATCATATCTATTTATTTACACTTAAAGTTATTATTATTATTTTTTTCAGTTAGGTTGAGTCTAGGTCATGACAGCCTCAATGTTGGATGGAAGAACGATTTGTCCATGAGTGAGATGTTGTTGTTATTAGAATTATGTCAGATTCGGTCTCTCAATGTTGAATAGAAGAACGATCTGCGCATAAACCTTCTGAAATAGTTTTATTCCCCAAAAATGACTCCCACTCTCAACCCCTCTCTATAACATTTGAATCAATAATGGAGACTAAACCCCACACAAACTCACTGATATACACCGATTACACTTAAGCTATTATGTTCTACACCGATTACACTTAAGCTATTATGTTGCAGATTTATTTAACAACACCGTAGGGACATGGACTTTATTTTTCTATGAAAGCACAGTTGGTTAAGAGCTCAAGCTGGTATTCTACAGATTCAAGTTCGATACAACCGAGGGAATGATAACATACCTGCTGAAAGGTGCTGAGCGAGGCGAGTATGGAGCCACCAATCCAGACACTGTACTTCCTTTCAGGGGGAGCAACGACCTTGATCTTCAAGGAAGGCGGGGCGAGAGCAGTGACTTCCTTGGTCACGCGGTCGGCAATGCCCGGAAACAGGGTCGACCCTCCGCTCATGACGATATTCCCATACAAATCCTTCCGGATATCCACGTCGCACCTCATGATGGAACTGAAAGCGGTCTCGTGAATGCCGGGCGCTTCCATGCCAATGAGAGAAGGCTGGAACAAGACTTCCGCGCATCGGAATCTGCCGGCACCGATGGTTATAGCCTGCCCGTCCGGCAATTCGTAAGTCTTCTCCAAGGATCCGGACGCGGCCCTGGCGGTCTCCAGTTCTTGTTCGAAGTCCAGGGCTACGTAGCCGAGCTTTTCCTTCATGTCTCTCACGATTTCCATTTCCGCGGTCGTCTTGAAGTTGTATCCGCTCTCCGTCAGGATCTTGGCCAATGCTTCCGTCAGGTCGCGCCCGGCTAAGTCCAGCCTGCAGATCGCGTGGGCAAGGGCGTACCCTTCGTAGATGGGCACAACGTGGGACACCCCGTCGCCCGAGTCCAGGACGATGCCCGTGGTTCGTCCGCTGGCATAGAGCGAAAGAACAGCCTGAATGGCGATGTAGGTGGCGGGGACATTGAAGGACTCGAACATAATCTCTGTCATCTTCTCCCTATTGGCCTTGGGATTCAGAGGGGGCTCCGTCAGAAGGATGGGATGATCCTCCGGAGACACCCGGAGCTCGTTGTTAAAAGTATGTTGCCAGATCTTCTCCATGTCGTCCCAGTTGGAGACGACGCCGTGCTGTATCGGGTATTTGAGGCTTAAAACACCTCGCTTCGACTGTGCCTCGTCTCCAACGTATACCTCCTTCTGCCCCATCCCGACCATGGTCCCGGCGTGCCTCGCCCTTCCTACAATGCTCGGAAACACTGCCTTAGGGGCATCATCTCCTGCCATTCCCGCCTGTAATCACCAGGTCCATCGGTTAGCCAATATCCTACCCGTTTATTCATATTTAGGTTTGTAATCACCAGGTCCATCGGCTAGCCAATATCCTACCCGTTTATTCATATTTAGGTTTGTAATAACCGGGTCCATCAGAGAACCGATATCCCTTATCATATTACGTTAGGTTTTTAAAATTAGTAGGCATAGGGATGAGAAAGCTCCATTCCATGTAAATTTGGCTTTAACAGACAAAAATAAAAATGGTATTGAAAAGTATAAGAAAAAGAATAAAAATGGTTTTGAAAAGTATAAGAAAACTGTGTTGTATAAACGTTTGATTTTTTTTTTTTGAAATTTTTAGTTTAAATTTGAGTAAAATCACAATTTTTTGTTGTTTAGATTGCTTTTTTGAATATATAAATGAATTCAATTTACTAAAAAAATCTTTGGGGCATTTAGATTGTACAGACTCAACCACCTAAATATGCTGTTTCAACAATTTCTCTAGGATTTTGGGTAAAATGAATGCAAAAATATGATGCTAAAAAGTAGAAAGTTAAGACTATTTTGACATTTTTTCCCAAAATCCAATATAAATCTGGGTGAAATCACATTTTTGTTGTTGTTTAGATTGCATTTTAAAATGCATAAATAGATTCAGCTTACTGAAAAATCCCCGAGGCAGTTATACAGACTCAACCACCCAAATCTGCAGTTCCAACAATTTCTGGTCAAATTCCTGGCAAAGTTGATCCAAAAATATGCTCGAAATCTGCCAGAAATTGTTGGAACTGCAGATTTGGATGATTGAGTTTTTCAAATGCATAAATGGATTCAGCTTACTGAAAAATCCCTGGGGCACTTATACAGACTCAACCACTCAAATCTACAGTTCCAACAATTTCTCGTCAGATTCCTTCCTGGCAAAGTTGATCCAAAAATATGCAGGAAATCCCCCAGAAATTGTTGGAAGATGATTAAGTCTATATAATTAAAGTGCCCTAATTTTTTTTCAGTAAACTAAACTCATTTATCCATTAAAAAAAATACAATCTAAACAACAAAACAAATATTATTTCACCATTTATATTACCAAAAATTTATGAAAATTAACTTATTATCAATATACCACATACTCCAAACAACTATTCTTTAATATCCTTAAAAAAGAACGATATTACTGTCATAAATTTACTGAAGTGGTATTGATCGACAAAAAAACACAAACAGGAGAAAACCGTATACCCTTCATTGATATGTTCCTGTTATTGGACAATGCAAATTCAATCTGCAAAAGAAATGGCCGCATTAATTTACCTTCACCGATCCGGATCCGTTGTCACAGACGACGGCCTGGACATCCTCTCCGTCCTCCATTCTGCACAAGAAATCAAATAAAATTTTCCTTACATCAGAGCTTTCCACATATTAATTCGTACCAGAACAAGCCACTTTGCGTCTACCAAACGCAAGCATGAAATCTAGATGAAGAGACACCAAGTGTCGATAGAGAAACATACCGATTGAGATTGAGATAACCCTGAGATATCTATGAAGGGATGGTCGAGAAGATAATGAATGTGTAGGGTATTTCAGCGGTTAATGTTTTTATATACCTAAACCTCTTGTGTGAATGTTGGAATCCAGACACTTTTTGCAGCTTTGCATACCCTAGTCTGTCTGGCTTGCTGCGCCATGATCACTCTGCTGCATGGCATCAATAGACCTGCCAACATGCAATTATGTGCATCTGATAGTGGAGAGGAAACCGGATTCATTAACCTGCTATATTTCTGAGCTGTTTCATTTGGTCGGGTATGTTTGGAAAATGTAAAAGCTAAAAGCGAAAGATAAAGTCCCAGTTTGGCAGGTCAGGCAGGCCGGTTCTGTTTCCTTTCCTTGATATCCACTCTAGCAATGGTGGGGAATTCTTCTCCCAGCAGGTCACTCTACTTCTGGAGGCTAGAAAAAAGAGCAAAGATACAAATTAAAGAGTGAAAAAGAAGAATTCTGATTTCTCACTTTGGAAGTTTAGCATCTGCTAGAAATTCTGACACACCACCGCTGACCTGAGAGTAAAGCAGGGCCAATATAGAGTATGATCATGTATAAGAAAAAAAACATTTAATGACGTTTTCTTTCCATTATGTGTTTACAATTTTACAAATCAAGATGAATCCTTTAAATACAATACAATACATATATGAGCACATTTAAAAATTAAAGAGCAAAAAATTAAGATGAATACTTCTATATATATATTAAATTTAATTTAAATATTAAAAGGAAGACAAATGCTAACTTAAAAATTAGTGAACAAAAATCAAAGGCAAATAAAAATTCCACAATGAGTTTAGGAGTTAGTGGTGGGGAACCAACTTTGGGTACTTTAACCATCAATACATTTTGGAATCAAAAGGTCAAACATATAGAATACTTAATACATAGCTATGGTTCAAAGTACATTTCACTATATCCTTGAACTGTCCATATGTGTTAAGGATATAAGTATGTAGATAATTTTATAGTAATTTTTTTATGGTGGTAAAATTAATTTGTTACTAAATGTTAAGGATATAAGTTTTTTTCAATAGATATAAATACTATGTAGACAATTTTATCGTGATTTTTTTAAAGTGGTAAAATTTATCATAATTTATTTGTCATCATCTTTATTCAAGGAAAATTATGTCACTTAAAAGCTAATGATCCTAGGGGGGTAGACTTTTACTCTTGAGAGATATCTAGCCATTAACTCATTTCCTTATATCTAATGAAGAATCAAAAGTGCTTTTAAATCTTATTTCAAATATAAAAGACTATTTCAACTTAAATAATATCAACTTCATAACAATTTTACTACTATAAACACAACTTAATAAAAAACATAACATGTTTTTTAACTACTAAATTAACATAATTGAAAAGTATTAAATTCAAATATAAACATGTAAGGCTTTGTTGCAATGTTTCCCGGTAAAAGGTGCTAGTATTTAACCAATTGTAAGTTTCTAAAGCCATAATAACTTAAGGCTATGCCCTAATAGGTTATGTTACTGCCTTAAGTAGCACCCTTCTAAGATGTCCAAACATAGGTGCTAATTGGGAAACAAGATGAGAAGTGCACCATTGTCACCTTAGTACACTTTCCCCTTCACTTTAGACCAACTCCTCGAAGCCAAGGGGGTATCCCTATTAATGAAAGCAAATCTCTTCAAGTGAATTAAAACCATGCAATCATATGATTTATTTTAATGAATCCACAATAAATGCAATAAGACCATGCACAAGGATTCCAATAAGTGATTACAATGCTCTAAAGATATACAACTAGAAATAATAGCATGAACCACAATTATATCCACTTGAAAGAAAAGGTTAGGAACTAGTGGATGTGTGTGTCAAATATGATCCGTGAGATAAACAATGTTAATAATTTCACATTTTCATTTAATTCTATCACCCTACAATTGTGCTCAAGAATGCTCAAAAGGTGCCTCCAAGGCATGAACAAGTCCTCATCTCAAGCAAGGATCCTCCACAAGGCAAGGAAAGTGCCCCTCCAAGTCAAATCAACTCATGAAAACACCCCACGACTATCATAATGTCCACACATGTGTGTTGGCCTTCAAGTCATGCATAAAATAACTCAAAAAGTGATTAAATAGGAGGGTGATTTGGAATAGTCAATGTGGCGTGTGTAGAGGATGTTCATGCAAGCATATATAACCCAAATGTGCCTCAAAGGATGTGACCAATGCCTTGGGATATGTGTACTACCTCGATAACTATGAGACTACCTCAAGAACTGTGAGACTACATCGGGAAATGTGAAACCGAGTGAGCATGTACAAAATCATCTTTGATAGTAGATGGACAAAGTGTGTCGACTACATAAGATAGGGATTCATGATTAGGCATAAGATAAATATGTTATACATAGGTGGGACAACCTTTACAACAAGAGCAACACTTTTACATCATATACAAAAGAGTGATAGAGGCTAGTAGCTCCTAGATCGCGTATCCTAGTAGAACCACCCCAAGATGGTCACATACCTACCCAAATCATAAATGAACGAAATGATAAAGAGTTACCAACACCAAGGGGCAATCTATCGGAGTCATAAGAGAAATGGCTATCTTGAAATGGGGACTAAAACAATGGGCAATGACTAACCACAAGGGGTTTGGAGATACTACATAGGGCCTCTACCAATACATAGAACATCTAAGTATGATTCAATACAATACATGAGTACAAATACAACCACACTTTTAGCTCATCATGATACAATGAATCACATAATTTTCTCATATGATGGTCCACATTTGGAGAAAAATATAGGGTACATTGAAGTGAATTTGAGGTGTAACAACTGGCTCTAACTTGGGGACATGTGCTCATCTTGAAAGTGCATGAGAACTCTATAATCTACAAAACCTATAGACATGAAACGTTCTTAACCAATTGATGTCAAATACATGGGAGGGTGAAGATACAAGTGGCTTTTCCCCTTCCCTAAGAGAGAAATAAATCCATATGTAAATGAAATATATCCAAGCACATCTTAGTAGTACCACATCTTAGAGAAAAATACGTACATGTAAGCAACATTTTACTTTTTATTCTAAATAAAAAGAAAATGGAGAAATCAATGAAATGAAACACACAAGTAAGAAAGGCTAAGAAACTTAATATTGTACAAGGATGCCCCATGGCATCAAATATTACCTTGATAGAACATATTTAGAATTTTCCCAATCACGAGAAAAGTCAGTCACTCACTATCCAAATGAATAAGATAGAAAATATTATTTCCTACAAAATCTTCAATTTTGTAAGGACCCAACCAATGACTTTCAAACTTACCATGCTTACCTTCCTTTTCATTTCTTTTTCTCCACATGAGAACAAGATCACCTTTCTAAAAATTTCTTGGGTTAGACTTCTTGTCGAACTTTGCCTTCATATTTTCCTGGCTCTTCGCTAGATGATCAAACACATGCATTCAATTCTCATCAAGCTTAATTAGTTGGTTGATTCTATTTTGCATTTCTTCTTGATCGAATGAGAACTGTTGCATTAACTTGTAAATTGGGATCTTTAGGTGAACTGACAATGTTACATCCATCCCATAAACTAACTCAGATGGGATCTTTCCAGTGGAGTCTTTCTTAGTTATTCTATCAGCCCATAGAGCATACTTTATCTTGTTATCACAACTTTTCTTGTTATCCTCCACCATCTTCTTAATAATAGTCATCAAATTATTATTAAATTGAATCAACATGACCATTTCCTCGAGGGTAGTAGTTGGAGGAGTGGGATAGGAAAATGCCATAGTTGAAGCAAAAGGTTGAAAAATATAAATAACTGAAATCCTTGGCATTGTCGACAATAATATTTGCTGGCACTATGAAACGAGCAATGACCTTTTCTTCCAAAATTTCCATGACAACCTTATCTATGGTCCTCTTGGTTGGTATGGATTCAACCCACTTCGTGAAGTAATCCATAGTTGTGAGAATCCATTTATAACCATAGCGTAAAGTGTCTTTAAACTCTCATACAAAATCAAGACCCCATTGTTGGAAGGGCACTTCCATTATCACTGTCTGCAAAGGAAGAGACACTAGCTTCTTCTTTCCTCTGAAGAATTTACAAGGATGACATGATCTTACAAACTTGTGGACATATGAAAATATAGTTGGTCAATAGTGACCACCTCTTAATATCTTGTGGGAAATGATTCTTGTTGAATGATGTCCACCACATAACCCCCTATGAAACTCATCCATTAAATTATTAGATTCATTGGGTTCTACACATCTAAGGGTCAATCCATATGGATTTCTCCATCCAAGGCCTTGGTTGATGAAGAAAAATTTGGAGGTCTTTAATCTCAACACTCTTCATTGATGATTTGTTAGATGATTCAAACTCGTAATATTCTTAGGGTAATAAATTATATCTGCATACCAATCATGATGTTCTAATTCTTCCAACATTTATGAGATCATATGGAAAGGGTATTCTTTAATTCGAAGGGAAACTTTGTTTCCTTTTGCCATCATCTGGGACAATCCTTGACCCTTGATCAACTTTGTAGGGTTGATATCCAAATCATACTCTTGAATCTTAGGCACCCACTTGACTCTAGTTCCCAAACAATATTGTTGAGCCAAAATATATTTTACTGCAGATTGGGGAACATAGGTAATTATATTTGAGTAACCAACATAGGTATTGAAATGCTTTAGCGATTTAACAATAGCGTAGGATTTCTTCTCCATAATGGAATACTTCAATTCAAAATCTCTAAGATATTTACTCATAAAGGCTTTATGTTTCTCTTCACCTTGATCATTCTTCTAAAGCATAACACCTACAACAGTATCCTGGGAAGAGAAGGAGAAAACTTGGAAATCCTTTGAATAATATAGACTTACTAACACAAGGGATTTCAAAATGACCTCTTTTATAGATTCAAAAGTTGGCTTTCTATTCTCATCCCATTTGAAATCCACATCTTTCTTAAGCAACGCGTTTATGGGCTTAGTTATTTCGGGAAAATTTGGGATAAATCTTCAGATA
Source organism: Picea engelmannii (assembly GCA_009831015.1). Lineage (NCBI taxonomy): Eukaryota > Viridiplantae > Streptophyta > Pinopsida > Pinales > Pinaceae > Picea > Picea engelmannii. The sequence goes on along the minus strand of ML792215.1, from coordinate 89,966 downwards.
AAGTTGATTTTGCTGAAAAATGATTGTAGAGATTTCCTGTTTCAGGGAAAAGGGATTTATTTGATACCTTCAATCATCAGGGTCAACCTTTACTCCATCCTTTCAAACTATATGCCCAAAAATATTCCCTTCCAGAACCCCAAATATTGACTTCTTTGGGTTCAATGATATTCCATACTTGCAACAACTTTCAAACACTTTCCTAAGATGCCCAACATGATAACTTATTTCTTTTGAAAACACACTGAGATCATCTTGATATATCTCAATTATCTTTCCCATAAGATCTCTAAATGCATAGTTCATGGGTCTCTGAAAAGTGGCACCTATATTAATTAAACCAAAGGGCATCCTTAAATACTCAAAAGTGCCCCAAGGTGTGGTAAAGGCAGTCTTATGTCTATCATATTCATTGGCCCACATGATTGTAGCATGGAAAATCCATCCAAAAATGACACCATTGTTGATGCTGTAATTCTTTGCAATAAATGCCTCATGTTGGGCAATGGGTAATTATCCTTTTCAAACGATACAATTAGATTCCTGAAATCGACACATAGTCTAATCTCACATATTTTTTCTTACAAATACGAGGTTGAATACCTAGGTTGAATGCCTCGTAGGCACAATTAACTTGGCTTCAAGCAACTCTTTCTAAATAAAGGGAGCCAACTTCGAGTTAATTTGTCTCAACTTTTGTTATAAAGGTTTGGCATCCTCCTTCAAAGGTGTAGTATGTTGGATAATATCACCTTTGTATGCTTTCAAATAATCATAATCTCAACTTTTGCTATAAAGATTTGGAATCCTCCTTCAAAGGTGTAGTATGTTGAATAATATCACCTTTGTATGCTTTCAAATCATCATAATACCAAGTGAAGACATCTCTATATTCCCTAATCAAATTCTCAATTTCCCTTCTTTCTTTGCTTGAAGTTCCTTACCAATTTTTACGATCTTAGGAATTTTTGGGGAACCAATATTAACTTCCATGTACATATTGCGCTTGACCATCTCTTTATTTTCCTTGTATAATTCATGTATGTCAAAAATCCTACCCAAAGGAACAAGACCAAGAATCTTGTTGTTTATTAACTGCTCTTGATATTCTACTTCTTCTTCTCTCCTATCAATCTCATTCTCAACAAACTCTTGAATATTTTTAATGAATATTATAATTTGGGCATCATCATCAAAAACTTGCCAATGTTCAACATTGTCAGGCACAAATGTTCTAAAGATAATCTATAACTTCCCACCTTCCAATAAATACTTTCACAGTTGAAGAGTTGAAGCAGCTATAGCTAAAGCATCAACTCTCTCATTAAACATTCTATTCTCCACTTCCAAAAAAAATGCATCAAACCATTCCATGGTATACCAAACTGCATTTCTATACCCCTTTTTTATCATTCTTGCATGCAAATTGATTCTTTACTTGTAACATCACCAGACCATAGTCACCTTCGATTTTCAAAATATCAATTCCCATATCTTTATCCATGTTCAATCTAAGAAAAATGGCTTCATACTCAACCACTTTGTTTGTCACTTTAAATTCTAAACGTTAAGCATGACAAAAAGTGTCACACTTGGGAGAAACAAACACCACTACTGCATCGACCCCTATTCTAGACTTAGCTCCATCAAAATTCATTTTCCAAGCAATATCAACATCTTCTCAGGGAGATATCTCAATTTCAATCACAATATAATATCCTAAGTCTTCTACATAACATACCAATTCATTCATAGGATCTAAGGGGTCTTCTACATGTTATTTTCTCATTTGTTCACAATGCAAAGGCACATAAGTATTCTCATAAGTGGGAATCATAGCATAAGATAGGTCCATTTGGATGCTACCTCCAAGATTAGTATCCCACTCATGAGATAAAAGAATCAGGAACATCAATGATGACCACATCCATAGTAAGAGAAATATATTGAAATAATACTAAAATCGCATGAATATCGTTGATCAAACCATAGACCTTTGCTTCTTTGGAATCCATTGTACATAGTTTTCTATATATTCTTGTGGTTTTCATTCCCAACTAATTCATCACACTAAGGGACATTACATTGGTGGAGGCTCTAGAATCCAACATACAATTACGCAATAATTAATGGCCAACCATCAAGGATATGAAAAAGGGTTGACGACTTGGGCTCTTCCTTCCTTCTTGATTCGTCATTTGAAGAATAATATGGGCATCTTCACTTTCATATACAACTCCCGAGGATACTATTCTCACAATCGTGTTATATCTTACAAATAATATTAAGCATAATAAATAATTATTTGAAGAATCTTCTTATATCTTACACATATTCAAGTCCTAATTGATTATTTAACTCTCTTATAATATTCCTATATCAAGTTTCTTCTTCTGTAATAAAGCTCAGGCTCAGGCACAATATCAACAGTATCTCAAGAATTAGTTCTTATAGAGTATCTCTTTGTTATATTTTCTTAAAGTGGAGTCAACAAATGAGACAATCAAGATTAGCATTCAAAACAAACTCATCAAGATACACATACAAGAAAAAACCCAAAAGAAAAATGGGAGATGGACTTTATCCCTATAAACGATGCCAAAAAGGTTACCACCTTAACTAGAACCCTTGTGAAAATTCTCAACACATGTGCTAACTGGGAAACAAGATGGGAAGTGCACCACTATCACCTTAGTACACTTTCCCTTGCACTTTAGGCCAACTCCTAGAAGCCAATGGGCGTATCCCAATTAATGAAAGTAAACCTCTTCAAGTGAATTAAAACCATGCAATCATATGATTTACTTTGATGAATCCACAACATATGTAATAAGACCATGCACAAGTATTCCAATAAGTGATTATAATGTTTTAAAGATATACAACTAGAAACAATAGCATGAACCATAATTATATCCACTTGAAAGAAAAGGTTAGGAGCTAGTGGATGTGTGTGCTATATATAATGTGTGAGATAAACAATATTAACAATTTCATATTTGCATTTACATCCATCACTCTACAAATAAAACTTCCAATAGGTTAGAACCAATTCAAGCTACTTTAGGGCATAAAGAGTGAAGACATTTAGCATAAATCAAAGGTGCAGTGTGTGCTTGTGTTTACCACTTGATTATATGACAAGAGAGGACAAGGTTAGGCATGTCCTTCACCTTCTAAATATGTTTTATGAATAAAAATGTATTTCATATTTAAGTCATGAGAAGACCATCCAAGAGATAGATTAAGCACAAAAGGGAAACATGTCTTTGATGTTTCCACTTGGGCAAGAGATATTCTATGCAATAAAATTAAAACAAGTGTTAAAAACAAGTTCTAAAGATGTATACAAATTAACCAAACAATAACTTGTAGTATATATGGTGAATCCTCCTAGGGTTTCACATGTTAGCACTTGGAGTTCACTAAATAAACCTCTAAGTAAATGATAAACAATTATTAACACATTACATGATATCAAATTCACCATTAGACATGTAAAATAATCTTGTGGAATCAATCTAGAAATGAATAAAAGGCTAGGTATGAGAAAGAAGACACCTTGAAGCACCAAACCCTAGCCTTAGGGTTTTGCCAAATCTGATTTTTATTGCTGCAATTTAATTTCCATATTTGAGAAATGCTTTAAATCAGCCCTCAAAATGTTAGATAAGGCCTTGAAGCTCCTTTCTATAGGGTTGATTTACCTCAGTAAAGTTATATATCAACAACTAAGCATAAGCCCTAGAATAAACTAGTCTAAGAAATAAAATAAACAACTAACTTTACGCTAGACAATAAAATAAATAAAAATAAATGTTTTTCTTTGATTCTTCACCATTGGATTTCCTTATAAACAAACAAAAATAAAATATTTTGATTTTTAGGGTTTTTTGGTTGGTTGTTGGATGATGACAAGTGCCTTTTTATCCAATTAAGGATTATGGGGTCAAAAAGTACCTCTGTAATAATTGTTCATTCCTAGTGATTAGGGTAATATATTGGAACCCTAGGGTACATCAATTCCTTATATAATAAAAATAAGGTACAAAGAGAATACCCTACAAGAATGGTTTCCTCAAAGGAAAGAACCTTCACCAACAAGTTCAATTGTGGCTTAAATAAAATACTTAAAACCCTTGTCAAGGAACCAAAGGAAAGACAAAACAAGATATTGAGCACTTACCAAACCAAGCAAAGGAACATGGAAGAGAATAAATCCTAGACGTATTCCCTCCAAGTAGCTAATTAACTTGTCAAATGGACCAATCTTGCTAGCTAGTAGACGCCTTGAACATTCACACTTATCTTTGATGCACCAAGAAAATAACCAAGAAAGAGAGATCTCCAAGAATCGACACAAAAACCTCCAAATAGGTAGATATTCCATTAATTGTATTCTCAAAGTGATATCAAATAATTCACAACAATTTGGAATGAGTTGAGAGCCTATATTTATAAAGGAGGCTTCTACACCCTTCTTATTCTTTACTAATTATTTCTCCATAAAATTGGCCTAGGAGAATTACACAAAAGTGAATGATCCACACAAAGAATGATACAAAGACAAAACAAATAAAACATGTCACATATACATAAAACCCTCATGAGAAGGGGGGTTGTCCCATAGAAGGGGGGGAATTTACTCAAGTAGCTAAACATTCCAAGGAAACAATGTTGTCAAGGCCTCAAATCATGGTGTAGTAGCATCCCATGCAAGTAATGTGCCAATGTCTATCCTCCTTCGACCTCATGGAATGGGTGGAATAGGCCTCAAAAGGTGGATGGCTCCTCCAAATGTGCTTAATACTGCTCAAAAGGTGCCTCCAAGGCATGTCCAATTCCTCATCTTAAGAAAAGATCCTCCACAAGTTAAGGAAAGTGCCCTTCCAAGTCAAATCAACTCATGAAAACACCCCACGACTATCATAATTTCCACATGAGTGGGTCAGCCCTCAAATCATGCATAAAATAACTCAAAAGTGATGAAATAGGAGGACAATATGGAATATTCAACGTGGCATGTGTAGAGGATGTCCTTGCATGCATAAATATCCCAAATGTGCCTCAAAGGATGTGATCAATGCCTTGGGATATGTGTACTGCCTCGAGAATTGTGAGACTACCTTGGGAAATGTGAAATTGAGTGAGCATCTAGAAAATCATATATGATAGTATATGACCAAAGTGTGATGAATACATAAGATATGGATCCATGCTTAAGCATAAGATAAGTGTGATATACATAGATGTTACAACCTTTACAACAAGAGAAACACTTTTACGCCATATGCAAAAGAGTGAAAGAGACTAATAGCTCCCCTAGATCATGTATCCTAGCAGATCCACCACAATATGGTCACATACCTACCTAGATCATAAATTACCGACATGATGAATAGTTACCAACATCAAGGGGCAGTCAACCAGATCCATAAGAGCAATTCCTATCTTGAAATGAGGACTGAAATGACAGGCCATAACTGACCACAAGGGATTTGGAGATACTACATAGGCCCCCACCAATACATTGAACATCTAATCATGGTCCAATACAATACATGAGTATAAATACAACCACACTTTTGTCTCATCATGATACAATGAAGCACATAATCTGCTCATATGATGGTCCACATCTAGCAAAAAAATGTAAGGTACACTAAAACGAACATGAGGTATAATAGTTAGAAGAAAAATTAAGAATTATTACATCACCATGTAAAATGAGTTAGATTAATAAACAAAAATCTGAATTAAGCAATTATGCAATGTATTATGAATTTCACTAAAAATGAATGACTTCACTCACTCTTACAGATACAATGGTCATATTCGAGTTATATATATATATATATCTTTGATTTCTATTTTGCTTGGTGTCAATGGGTTCTATATATAGAATAATAATATTTGTTTTTGGTTCAATTGTATTTGCTTGTTAAATAACATAAGGGAATGTTGAATGCACATAGAAATTTATTTTGATTTAACCTTCAATACTTGAAATCTACCAAAGCTACTTGAAAAGTTAAGAGATTTACAATTTCCAATGTAAAACTTACCACTATTATACTTATTTTTCATTCACGAGAATACATAATGGAAATTTATTTCAAAATAAATAGCAATTACTGCATGAAGAAGCATCTACTCTATTGATTCAAGGTTTCATGTTTACAATTTGAGGAGAGATTCTATCCCATCTCAAGTTAGTCTATCATATATAATACACAATCAATTATTAAGATACAATGTCATATTTATAACAATAATAAAAGTATATAGAAACTACAAGTTCATCTTAATTTGAATCTTTTTTTTGTTTTGATCTTGTTGTGATCATATTCATTATTGAGTATACCTACATCACGGAATTCAATAGGAGAATAGACTTGATCTTGTTATACTCCCTTTACAATGGATCACAATCCCCCCAAGGGGTGGCTCCCTTTGCAAAGTAGTCATGACTAGAGGAGTCAATGTTATAAACCAAACTCCACAAATATAATAAGAATATAAATAATAAACAACTCCATGCCTTGAGAGTGAGAAAGAGTCAATGAATAATAAGCCATTTCGAGGGGGCAACCTCTTTTTATAATATATCTAATGCACAAGACAATATGTCTATACAAATGAATCTTCTTTATTATAAATAGGAGATAAAGTGAGCATGATGTAACCTATGACTAAGATTATCTAACCATAACTAATAAACTAATAATGAATGAGAGTTAGGGCCTTAACATATCCCCCACGTTTAAAAAATATTTTCCCTCAAAGCTTGTAATTGAGGGTCTTTCTTCATGAATTGCTCATTTTCCCATGTAGCTCCTTCTAGAGGCATACTCTTCCACTTGATTAGGTACTCCATGATGGTTCTATTCCAAAGAGATAGAGAACATTGATCTATAACTTTTTATGGTTCAAAAATCAACTTCCCTTCTTCATCTAATCCTGGAAGTTATGTCTTTACTGACATAGTTTGTCCCAAAACCTTTTTTAGGAAATAAACATGAAAAACCTTATGAATGCGAGAAGGAAAATTTAATTCATATGCTACTTGTCCAATCTTGCAAATAATCTTATAGGGTCTATAAAATTTTGGAGCTAGTTTCTATTTCTTCTTTTGTTTGAGAGTTGATAGCTTTTAAGGTTGTAGTCTCAAAAATACCCAATCACCCTCCTCAAATTGTCTTTCACTTATATGTTGATCTACTTGTTGCTTCATCATGGTTTGCACCATTTGAAGGTTTTCTTTAAGAATTTTCATAGTTTATTTAGTCTTCTCCATTTGTGACTCCACTGCTTGTACTTTGGACTAGTTCTGCAAAGATTATGTGATACTAGGAGTCCTATATCCATAAAGAGATTGAAATGGAAACATCCTAGTAGACGTTCAATAGGTGGTATTATACCACCATTCTACTAGATGAAGCCACTTCACCCATTTATATTGATTGTCTAAAGAATAGTAATGTAGATAACTCTCTAAACATTTGTTAACTATTTATGTTTGACCATCTATTTGTGGATCATATGTTGAACTCATAGCTAATGTTGTTCCACTCATTTTCCATAATTCTTTCCAAAAAAATCCAATGAATTTTGGATCTTTGTCACTTACTATTACTTTAGGAAATCTACGAAGTCTATTAATTTACTTCATCAACACTTCTACCATAAGGCCCTATCCCTCATTCATTATTGGTTTATAAGTTATGGTTAGTTTATCTTAGTGATAGGTTACATCATTCTCACGTTATCTCCTATATAACAAAAGAGATTCATTTGTATAAGCATCTTGTCTTGTGCATTGAATATATTGTAGAAGCAGGTTTCCCCCTTGAGGTGGCTTATATTTCATTGATTTTTTTTTATCATTCTCAAGGAATGTAGTTACTTATTCTTTATATTCTTATTCTATTTGTGGAGTTTGGTTCATAACAATAAACCCCTTGCAAAGATAGAGAACCACAAGGACCCCTCACAAGGAGATGAGGATTGCTACTAAAAGTTGTCCCCTCCCAAGGAGATGAGGATTCCTACTAGGATTTATCCCCTCCTTCCTTAAAAAAAAACACCAACCAACTACCATTAAACCCTCAAATATAATTTGTAGAGAGAAAAACAAGAAAGGATTCAACCTAAAAATTAATCTACATCAATAAATTTATTAACACACAACAAATTCTATCATGGATACAATTTCAATTGATGAAGTCCATTCCCACTTCTTGTCAAATTGAGTTGCCAACTAGTTTGTTCCACCCAACCACCTTGAGTATTATTCTTCTCTCGAGTCCATCTCATATGTGTGGGATTACACAAAGGGGGAAATTTCCATCATTATTAATAGATCTCACTTGAAGGAAATTACCTCCACCCAAAAATAATGATGACTATGGGTACTCACATAGACTAATAAGTGGATCCACTCCACTAAATAAAGATTTGGTCCTAGTCTCACCATAACTTACCCTCATGTATATACATACTTAGGTAAAATAACGCCCATACTCCTCCTCTCCTCTCCCCCTTATTCATAACTATTATCTCATATGCCACCTTTCACATGCAAAATTCCTCATTAAATTTTGATTTTTATTATCTAATATTCACACATATGATGTGTCATTTCCCCTTTTTTTTCTATTATTAATTTCATAAAAAATAAGTATTATTCATTCCCTTAGGTGTCATTCATATATTAACCTCATTTTCCTATTTATCTAATTCACCATTTTTAATATTTTGGTATTTATTTTTGTATTTTACTAGGTTGGTACCCTTGTAAGTATCTTTAGTTTATTTTTGTGTTGGGGTACTATTATATTACATACCCACTTCCCATGTTGTGATTAGATCTTAAATTTAATTATTGTTATCTTTCTTCCTCCCAAGTTGTTTCCTTATAGGTTCTTCCTTCATACCCAACTTAAGAAATCTCGATCACATGAGATTAGGCCATGATACCCTCCATACCTCCATATGATCTTGGTGAGGTTCACACCTTATGGAAAGGAAGGTCATTACGTCCTTATTTCTCGCCAATGTATCACTATGTCTCATGACTAACATATCTTTTATCAAAATGATCATACTATTTAATTTTAAAAACCACATTTCTAAATACATATAGTCCAACTCAATTATGTCATGAATGGTATGCACATAATCAACTTGTCCTTCTATTGAGTTTGTATCTCCTTAAATTGCATGATTTGTTTGATCAAATGAAATAGACACTCCCCAACCATGTGTTTGTTTGCCACTATCTGCACTCTCCAATCTAAAATGATGAACACGATATGTCCACATCCTAGGATATGTTCGTACCTTTATGCATAAATAAATTTTCATATTAAGATCAATATTTGTCTTAAACTTGTAACAATACATAAATATGTTTAATTTAAATATATGCAATTAATCTCATGCTCCATCACTTACCAACCTTTTGCATCTAATGTCTATTTCCAATGCATCTAATTCATTTTTCTTGTTAGCTAATTCCAATTTATAATTTTTGTCCTTGACCCATGTGTATGCACTCTTCAAGTCACTAATCACATAATTCTCCAAGGAGTGCAATACAAGGGTTTGACCTTCTAAACAATTATATATATCCCTGTCATATTTTACACATATCATCATATCACCACTCATTTATCGGTAGCATCCATATGGAATAAAATGAATTTATTCCTTCTACCATATTCATTATTATTTACAATATTAGTGAGCACTTAATATTATTCAATTTTTACAAGGCAACTAGTGATTCATTAAAAAAACAATTAGAACCACATATATGTAAATAAGTATATTTTCTCTTAAATATTATTTTTCTCCATTTGTTTTAAGTTGATCCCATTCTAATTTCTTACCATTATCACCATCCCACATGATTGGAGCATATGCATACATTTGTTTCAAAAACTTTGACATAAAAAAGAAAGATTCATTAACAATGTACCYTTTGGCTCACATATATGTGAGCAGGCTCACATATATGTGAGCCCATATATGTGAGCCTGCTCACATATATGTGAGCCTTGCACCATTTAGGACATGCTCATTGCCTTACAAACCCCTTAATTGTTTTCATATACCTCTTTAGGAATAACGTCCATCTATAATTCATCACACTAGAAAATTGAATGTCTTCGACCAAATGTACCAAAATATGGACCTCAAGTATCCATAAAACTAGCAGGAAACTCTTTTTCAAAAATACAAAAACTTTTTATTATTTCGTTGTGTCATCTAGGGATGCTCATGACATGAGTCTCTTTATATGCAATCCACCTGAAATCAAGATTGCCCCAATTACTATTTAGTAATTTCATAAAAGTAAAATTACTTGATATTTTGACACATATACTCATTGAATATAAATGTTGGTTTAGATAAAAATCAAATAAACAACTTTAAAAACATAGATAATCATCTGATGACATGACACAAATATTATGTGAGATTGACGTGTCCACATATAACTATCAAATATATATGTTGAACATATGCATCCTCAATAAATTAGAATATGGTAATAATATTGCAAGGGTTAGTGTTGATTAAGGATTCTAGACTAATTTATATGAAAGCCACATTAGTAATATGTACCTTTAACAAAATATGGTGATCATGTGTATTGAAACCCATCAATTGACCATAAAAAATGAATGTTTTTCTCAATGAGTAATTTTACCATGTTGTTGTTCTAAGTGTACTATTCACCTTCTTTACAAGTTCTAAGTCATCCTCAGACAATATCCATGGTGCAACATGATAGTTTTTTGGGCCACCTACATTCATTGTTTCTTTTTCTCGTAGGTATTTCTTTGTCTTTTACATGGCCAAATCTCTTCTAGATGCATTTGTATCTTTCTCAGTGGACGTAATATCTTTCCAAAGAGAATCTGACACATTCTTGAACATGTGGATTAGATCCAATAAATGTACCACTTTAAGTTCTTTCCAACATAGGAGGTCATATAATTTGCAACCCTTGTTCATGCCTTTTGCATGCAATCTCGAGAAAATTTGAAGTCATCTATATCATTGTCAGTATTAGATAGACCTCCATTGAAATATCCTCCCAAATTGATCCAATGCAAGATTCAATCTTCTTTGAACGATATGCTAGCATCATGCTATGAGGAGGGTGTCTTACCTCAAAATGTTCATTAAAATCTCTCTTCATTTGTTGAAAAAAATGGCTTGGCTAGAAAAATGACATGTCGTTCATAAACATACTTATGTAAATTTATAGAATACCTTGAACAAATTTACTCACCACATTGTGGACAAAAAAACGATACTTTCATCCTCAATCTTGAACCACAAAAGTAAAAAAATAGACACAATGCATAAATTGTTAATGAAATCCAATAACCAATTAGTAAAACAATATAAACCATCTCAAAATAAATGTTATACCCAATCATACTCTGAGCCCTGGAGAGTCATAGATTGTCCAAGAAATCACACCACACATCTTAAATCGTCTTCCGAGAATAGGTCATGAAATATCATACATATGAATGTGATTCTAGAGGAGACATATCTAATCTATCAATGGTTCCAAATAGACATCCACGTCTCTAAACTGATGATTTCCAAGCACAATGAGAGACAATATCAAATGGTCTTTCTACATAGCCATCCAAGGAGGGATGTTATAAGTTATTAGAATAATGGGACACATTGTATGATTTGTAGATTGGAAATATAATTGATTCATTTCGTCCATTGCTAAGCTAAGTCTTATACTTCATCACTCAAGTATAAAAAAATTAAGCCATGCATTCTCTATGTGCTTCATTGCCTTTGAATTTGAAGGAATGCAACACACGTTGTCTACTCCTATTTTTTACATGCCAATCCATATATTCAACTAAATATTTACAATGAAACATGCATTGCAATCTTGGAAATATAGGCAAGTGGCGTAATATTTTTTTTTTCCCTTTACATCATATGGTAACAACTTGTTTTTCATTTTGGACACATGGAATTATCTTCATGTCGTCCTTTGTATAGGATAAAATCTCCTAGACAAACATGATATATTTTGTAATCAACTCCCAGATCGGTCAACAATTTTCTTGCATCTTTACATGTACTAGGAAGTACATTGTCTGATGGAA
>ML792215.1:0-62606 GCA_009831015.1 Picea engelmannii | reverse complement strand
AAATACTTCTCACGCCTCATAACTATTTGGAATGGAAGCCAAAAATTCTGCTTCATCTTAGATGTAGAGGCTTGTACCAAATAACTATGGAAATGAAAGTAGAGCCTGATTCTGTCGATAAGAAAAATGACTTTCTCAATAGACAAGATATGGTGATAGGAAGTATCGGCATGTCTGTTTCTCTCGAACTTTTCCATCAAGTATATGAAGAATCACAAGGATCAAATCCAAATGAATTATGGACTAGATTGGAGTTTCTATTTGGGAATAAATAATATTGTGAAGATTTCATGCAAGAGGTCGAACAGATAGAGCCAGAAGAGAAGCCATTAGAAGGTCAAGCCTCTTATTATGAAGAGTCTTCTAGAAAAGTATTTGCAGAAATTTGTATTCCGTTAATTGAAGATGATGTCTAATCCATTTCATATTTTTTTTTTGAAATTCATGTGGAAGATATATGGCATGCATCTTAGGAGTCACATGCAGACACTTTTGCATGCACCATGCATGCATCTCAGGAGTCAAAAAGGGAGCCGCTCAGATCAGACGCCATTCTGATATTTTTTGAGAAAATATTGCAGAAACAAATTGGATATTTGAATTCCTCTCAGGAAAATATCCAATTTCAAAAAAAAATTGTCCGAAACGGAGTCCGGAAGGTGAATTTATGATCGATTCAAAATCAACAAAATTTCATCATTTTTCTGGAAACAGCTGGACGATTTTCAAAATTTCATCCAAACTTTATTTGGATATTTTTCATTACAAGAAGATAAAGTGGATATGTGTGGACATCTCAATGGTGCATATACTTCATCAAATCCATGCAGATATCTACATATTCAACAAAATCTTCAAAGAGCACAAACTTGCACAATTGCAAGGTCTTCTTGGAGTGAAGGACAGGGTTGCTTAGCAATTGTTTTTTGTTCATTCTCATTTTTTATTTCATGCATTGTAATTTGAGGGGGTGGTTTTGTTCCCATGAGGTTTTCCCTCTTTCCTTGTTTAGTTCAGTGTATCTTTTGTATTTGGGTACCTAACATGGCCTCGTAGCCGGAACCCATTCTTTATTTTCGCCATAGTGATGTTCAGGGGGGTGTTGGAGTTACTTCACACACACCTAGGATTTATTTTTCCTAAGGTTATTCCTTGTTTATTATTCATAATTAGTCATTATCCAGTCTCCTATATTTTATGGGAGAATATTCCACTTGGAGAATATTCTCTTTCAGTTGACACTTCAGTTTGACTAGTTGAGTTGAGTTTAGATGTTGCATTGGTTTTGTCACCATGAAACATTGGGATCATCACAAACTCACTACTCTTTGCTTAGTCAGTTAACAGAAGACTAGTTGACTATTTAACTCAGCTAGGTGGCAGTTCACTCCCATAATTGCCTGAGAGACTAGACAAGGTGGCAATTTACTCTTGTAACTACTAGTGTGTGTCCAGATCAATCTAGACCACCACTATGGCTCATTAGTTACTCATGTATTCTATATATATTGTAAATTATTCACTCTTTGAGTGTGGAATAATGGTTAATGAGAATTCTTCCATTTTTCTGTCTTTCTTCTTCTCTCTTAATTTCTCTCTACAAATGTGTGTAGTATTTTCTAGCTAGATCTATTATGTGCAAGTTCAACACATTTACACAAAACACATACACATTATTTGCAAGAGGACGCTCCCAGGAAAGAAATAGATCTAATTCCTCAATTGGGATATCTAAGTCTAAGGGTAGATCTAAATCTCCCATAAAGTTTGTAAAGGTATGTTGGAGATGTGGAAAAGAAGGGCACTACAAGAAAAAGTGTAGATCCAAAATCAAGAAAAAAGAAGGGATCTGAAGAAGCTCCTTCTACAGAAGAAAATACCTCCAAGGAAGAAGTAGGGGATGTGTACTTGGATTATTCAAGAACACATGTAGATCATGATGCATGGTTGGTTGACTTAGGTGCATCCTTTTATATGACTCCCCACAGGGAGTGGTTATGTGAATATGAAAGGTATGATGGAGGTAATGTTTTCCTAGGTGATGATTAAACAACCAAAATCATAGGAAGAGGAAAATTCAAGTTGAGGCTCATAGATGGAAGGATTAGATCACTTCTTGGTGTTCTACAGATCCTAGGTTTGGCCAGAAATTTGATTTTTGTAAGAAAAATGGATGATGCAGAGGTAAAAAAAATATTTGAAAAGGAAACTTGCAAGATGGTTCGAGGAGCAATGGTATTGTTGAAGGGAGTTTGGTTTGGCACTCTGTATAAGATGCAAGGAAGAAATATTAGTGATGGGTGTAATAGTTCTATTGTTCCTGATATTGGATTTGAAGAAGAAATAATTCCTACAGTCTCTGGAGAAAAGGTTATGCTGTGGCATCAAAGACTGGGGCATATCAGAGAGAAGGGTCTTCGACTACTACATGGTAAAGGTATGGTTGAAATTATGTCTAACTTCTCTCTGGATTTTTATTTCTGTGAACATTGTGTATATGGGAAGCAGAATCGAGTAATATTCCCCTCTGGTGCAACGAGGAAGAAGAAATTTTACAACTAGTTCACAGTGATGTGCTTGGACCTTTGTCGGTTCCGTCATTGGAAAAATATGTGTATTATGTCTCATTTATAGATGAATTCTTGAGGAATACTTGCATATATTTCCTTAGGAATAAATATGAAGTCTTTGACAGGTTTAAAGAGTCTAAGGATCTTGTTGAGAATCAAATATACAAAATAATTAAGGTGTTGAGGACAGATAATAGCAGAGAGTCCTATGGGAATGAATTTGAAGAATTATGTAAGAAGTGCAGTATAACAATGCATAATATTACTCCATATACACCTTAGCAGAATGGAGTTGTAGAAAGGATGAACAAGACGCTGATGGAAAAAGCAAGGTGCATGCTCAGTGGTGCCAGGTTAGGAAAAGAATTCTGGGAAGAGGTAGTGGGTACTACATGTTACCTGGTCAACAAATCACCCTCATCAGCGCTGGATGACAAGACTCCAAAAGAGGTATGTACTGGTAAGAAACCTTCTATCACACATCTCAAGGTATTTGGATGTGAGGCCTATGTTCATGTTCCAAAGGAAAACATGAGTAAGCTAGATAAAAAGGTTGAAAAGTGTATCTTTATTGGGTATAAAGATGGTCTCAAAGGTTATAAGCTTTGGAACCCAAAAACTAAGAAGGTTGTGTATAGCCAAGATGTGGTATTTAGAGAAATGAAGGATGTTGTTAAACAAGAAGTCCTACCAAGTAAGGAAGAACCAGAGAAAATAGAGTTTGATTTAAAGGATGATGAATCATACTCTACAGAAGAACATGAATAAGAAGAAGAAGATCCTCATAGTCAAGTATTGACGAGATCGGTTCGAGAAAGAAGGCTATTAGAAAGGTATACTCCATCTGATTTTCATTCAAATTTTTCTTTGTCTATTACTGATGATAACCCTATAACTGTCAGGGAGGTAGTGGATTCAGAGGACGGAAAGCTCTGGAAAAAAGGCCATGGATGAAGAAATGGAAACTTTGGATAAGAATGAGGTTTGGAATCTAGTGGAGTTTCCGACTAGAAAAAATCCCATTGGAAACTAATGGGTATTTGAAAAGAAGTTGAATGCAGAAGGAAAAGTGGAGAAATACAAAGTTCGGCTAGTAACAAAGGGCTATTCCCAGGTTGAGGGAATTGATTTTGGTGAGATTTTTTCTCATGTTGCCAAGTTAACTTCTATAAGATTTCTTTTATTTCTTGTTGCTACCTTTGATTTTGAAGTAGAACATATGGATGTGAAGACAACATTCCTACATGGGGATCTGGAAGAACAAATCTATATGAAGTATCCAGAAGGCTTTGTTGTGAAGGGAAATAAGGATCTAGTATGCAAGCTGAAAAAGTCCCTGTATGGTTTAAAACAATCACCAAGGATGTGGTATCAAAAAATTGATACTTCTATGCTGGGACTTGGATTCAAAAGAAGAAAAGAGGATCGTTGTGTGTATTTTAAATTAATTGGTGATCATTTGATTTATTTGGTATTGTATGTGGATGACATTTTGTTGATAGGAAATAAGGAGATTATCCAGGATGTGAAAACTCAGTTGTCCTCTAAATTTGACATGAAGGATCTCAATGCTTCAAATTTCATTTTGGGCATGGAAATTAAAAGAAATTGGAAAAAGAGGAAACTATGGTTAAATCAAATAAAATATGCCGAGACAATATTGCATAGGTTTAATATGCAAAAATGTAAACCGATCAAGGTCACTATTCCTGTTGGTGTAAAGTTATCTACGAATTAGTGTCCCAAGAAATAGGAAGAGGAGGAGGACATGCCTCATGTTCCATATGTGAGTGCAATTGGTAGTTTGATGTATGCAATAGTTTGTACTAAACTGGAAATTGCACATGCAGTGGGAGTTTTGAGCAAGTATATGTCAAAACCAAGGAAGAAGCATTGGACAATAGTAAAAAAGGGTTTTAGGTATTTGCGCGACATTGCTAGCTATGGATTGTGCTACCAAGGAAGACCATGATTGGATAGAGTGTTGGACATACATGGATTTGTGGATGTGGACTAGGTTGCAGATTTGGATCATAGGAGATCTACAAGTGGGTATGTGTTTAACCTATTTGGAGGAGAAATCAGTTGGATGAGCAAAAGACAGGCTGTAGTGGCACTTTAAACTACATAAGCTGAATACATGGAAACCACTCATGCAAGCAAGGAAGAAATATGGTTACAAAGATTGTGTTTAGGTATTGGGTTGGTACAACAAGCTGTAAGGATAGATTGTGACAGTCAGAGTGCAATTTTTCTGGCAAAGAACCTGGCTTATAATTCAAAGACAAAGCATATTGATATTCAATATCACTTTGTGAGATACATGGTTGAAGAAAAGAAAGTGTTGTTGATGAAGGTATACACTTTTAAGAGTGTTGTAGATTCATTAACAAAATCAATGAGCACTGAGAATTTCTCTTGGTGTAGAGGATCCATGGGCATTGCTACCCTGGATTGTTGACTATGTAACCCTGTAACCCCCTATATTCAAAGAAAATAACAAGTGGGAGAATGTTGGGTATGTGTTATATTCTTTGCACGACTAGATGTAGTTTTTGCTACATTGCGTCGGGTGTGCGGGGGGGGGGAGGGGCTAGGCCCCCCTTTGAGGGGTTGCAGGGACAGTGCCCCCGAGTTTTTTTTCCTCAGGAAATGTGTCATATTTTTTCCTTGTTTTTCATGTCCATTGTTGGGTGGTTTTTTGGCATATGGTTTTTGCTGATGGTTTTCTATTTTCAGTTAAGGAATTAGGGTTGTTGAATAATCCAGGTCATTGGGTTAGATTTTTGGATGTCGTTGGCTCCTATATGTATATTGTATTGTAAACAATGTATCACTATGAATGAATATAGAATATGTTGGTTGTACCGGTTTGGGTTTCCAGGGGAAAAATATATGTATAATCTGTATATTTTCCATTATATATTTTTTGTTCTTTTATTAAAAATATATTTGCAGTAAAATATTGTACAAGGTTAAAATCTACATTTCCAACATGTCAAAGACATAATGAAAGTGGCCGCTCCTTCGTCTATCACCGTACGAAAGACATTCTTGTTCATACACCAAACTGTAATTTGAAATGCTAGTTGGTGTGAGAGACACAACTCACTCTATTTTGTGTCAAAGGAAATAATGTTAGACTCTGAAGGGTTGATTCCCCCATGGATGATATTAAGGATTTCCGTTGTGAAGGACAACTTTGAAATACTTCGAGTGCTGACATGGCACACGGGGCTTGGGAAAGATCTTCCACTATGTTGTAGTGTTGGGTTTTCCAAGCGTTCAGGTTATGAGTGGTCCATCGAAGTACCCCTTTTGGAGGGCGGATGGTAGGTTTGGAAGATGGTTTCTCTAATGTGAGAGGGCCATTCAATGGAGTAGTCGATGAAGGATCCTTATAACAAGGTTCCCCTTCTTGGGAGTCATATTTATTTTCTCTGGTGATTAGTGACACCATGGATTTAACCATCATGACATTTGCGATTGAGGACTCTACATTTCCCTTGGGTGGGGGTGCAGGAACTTGTGTGATCATTTGTTGTAGTTGGGGGAAAGGATTGGTTAATACCATTGGTTTTGAAGGAGATCACCCTCGCTCGAGATATTGATGAACCTCAACAAGGCAGGGGAAGTCTTTTGTGAAGTGGTCTTCCTTACATACCATGCAAGGATATTTTTCCTTTCTTTGGTTTTTGCCCCCAGAATTGGGGACTTGGGTTTCTATAAGTCTCTTGTTGGTCAAAAGCATTTTTGGATTTGCCCTTGTTTTTTTTCTTGCCTTTGGATGATTGAGATGAAGTGGATTGGACCACATCCACTTGGGAGGTTTATGAAGGATAGGGAGGAGGTTTGGTATTGGTACCAATATGTGATTGTGTGGAAGACTATAGTTTTACGAAACCCACTATGCCATCAACATGGGTTCTTGGGGTTGGTTTTGACGAATCAGTCGACGATCGAGGAGCATGGGGGATCAAATGGTATAATGTGCTCGATTAGGAATATACCAAGTCTAAATATTGAGCATGACTGATGGCATGCTCATCAGTAACAACACATCCCATAGAGACATCTATGGCGGTAGACAAAAAAGGTGAATTCATGAACCAATATGAGAAGAATTTATCTGGAATGGTAGATTTAATTAACCATTTCCACCTCCTCCACTCATGATATGATAAAAAATGTGAGTGGAAGAGGATTTCATAAGCAAATTAGAAATCTTTGTATCGGTTTCATATCGAATGGGTAGTTGGAAGTGAGTTAGAAATGCCATGGGAAGATAATTAAAATTGACAAAGGAATTTCACGGCAACTCAATATACCATTTTTCCACCAAACCTATGAGAATTCTTTGGAAAATTCATAACCAAATGGAATCATCCATCAAGGAGTTCGAAGAACACCAGAGATGGAAGGTAATTATGTGGTTATTGGGATATTCCCCAGGTTTTCCGTTGAACTTGGGGATGTCAGAAGGGAATTTGGAAGGGATGGGAGGCCAAAATGGGGAATGACATATAGGATCATTGGTCAAGCATGAAAAATATGGAAGATACAATGTAGCCAAGATTGGAAGTTGTCGATTGACCTATTGATACTGGTGGTAATTATGTGGCATGGGAGCACTAGTAGGACCATACACAAGTTGTGATGATATGGAAAAACCATATGGTCCTACTACATACTATGGTTGACCTAAAGGTCCCCCTATGTATTGTGGTTGGCCTAATTTTCCTCCTACATAGGTGGTTGAGGGAGTTGTGGTAGTGGAATCATGGGGTTAAAGATTGATTGGGCAAAGTTCCTTGCTTAGGAATGCCACCAGATTAGGTTGACCCCATAAAGGATTCACAACTCCTAGATATGGTTGTCCAGGGTATAGGCCTGTATAAATAGGGATGGAAGGACCCACAAGGGAAGTTTGTCCCTAGATTGGTTGGTGTTTCCCCCACATAGGAGCTTGACCCATGACTGAGGGTTTCCCTCCAACTGGAAGTTTCCCCCTAGTGAAGGGTTGGCCTCCAATTGAAGATTGACATCCAATGAAGGGTATAAAATAACTCCACATTTGTAAAGTTGGATATGTAGGATGAGTAGCTTGTGTAATTGGGGTTGTGTGAATGAATTGAATGTTATCCATATGATCGATGAAATGACCAAGTATAACACTTGGTGTGTGCATATGTGGGGTTGGTGAAGCAAGAATATTACTCGACCCATGTGCAAAGAAAGATACATTTTTCAGTGGTTGTGTTGGAGTAATTTGGGCCACAGATGTTACTGATAAAGAAGAAGCACCAAGAGTAGCAGATTGTTCTCTTGTAGGATCAACTACAAGAGTTGTGAATAGAGGAGGTGAAATTCGCAATGTAAAGTCAAATTTCGGTGGGTTCATGCCAAAATATTTCCTAGTGGTTGAACTAGTTGGCAAACAGTAAGAAGAATAAGCATGAAAAAATGTTGTGGATGGTTGTTCAATGAGTAGTGGGCCAAGTGGATCATTCAAAGGGAGATTTGCCTGAGGTAGCATGCCTTCCACGAAGGTTGTGACCGATTCTTCTTCATGTTGGTTACTTCCAGGAGTTACACTCTTGGTTTCAAAAGTCATTCCTTCAACCATTCCTTCGTTAGAAGGGTTTTGTGGAGGCTCTTTCCCCTTAGGAGGTAAACCTTGCATTATGTGAGATCTGCAAATACCTTGACTAGCCACAACAAAAATAAAATAAAAATCTCTAAGGATAACTACAAATGTTGACTGGACACACCCCTAATAAATATATAGGTAATCAACGAAGCAACAATAGATAGAAGGATCTTCCAAAGATGGGATGTCAAGCCATCAATGAAGATATGAGAAGCAGTTACCCCGACATCCACGTAAAAACCCTTCTTGATGCAAGCAACCCTTGCTTCACGATGTCACCCTCCAAGGGTACTGAAAGTGTGATACGACATTTTCCCCAGGTATCATGAGAATTCCCCCACAATCACCTCTGTAGATACCTAGGAAATTTCACTAAGGTTACCAAATCTCAATCGGCCTCTGGGGGATACAGTCGACAGTTAGGACCAAACGTATGGGCAGGATAACAAAGTCCAAAGCTCCTCCAAATGAATGAATACAAGTGGACTAGTAATACCCCTGAGGCGCTTAAACAGATTCGAGATTCTCAAAGCATCGAGACCAAATGAACCAGTAACACTCAAGAAAACCCCCAAATATACATTCTTCCCACTATGATTGGTCAAGCTTTGGAGGGGTAATATTTGCTACTCTTCTGTACATGGCCTCATGTTTAGCTCCTGTGTTAGAGGGGGTTCCCAACTATGCCTATACAATTGTTATATTTTATCACTCTTTAGTGTTCTACGATCTTGTTTAGTAGTCTTGGACAATTTACTCACTTTTCCTAGTCCAAAGACCCTAGCTCTAAACTACTGTTGGTGTACTATAAACAAAAATGTCTAGGTAATTTTATTAACACGTTGGTTGATTTTAATGGCCATTTTTACTTAGAAAGGTCCACAAAGATGAAACTAATGATGTGTGATACTCAACTCCAATAGAATGCAAAAAGAATGAAATGCAATCTTTTCTTTTCGATGAATTCTATCTATGAGAAGAATAAGTGTTATTTTATTATTAATATAAACAAGCACTCAATATCATGTAACTTTTCAATTTGACTCTTTAAATGGAAAGAGGAATGATGACAAACTACCACATAAATTTTTCTGAAATACCAAACAAAAAACAAGCCCTTTTCAACTATATACCAAAACACTCTAACTATGAAACATCACCCAAGGAAAACATTCAATCACAAGAATGCCTTTAACGCAAAACCCAAGCTTTCAAAGGTAAAAAATAGTTTTTCAAATAACTTGAAAAAGGATTGCACTCTAAGATGAGATGCAAATCGAGAGAGTTGGCTTTGTTTAAGAAATGGAAGCAAATTTAAAGGAACACCCCAGAGATTTTTAAAAACAAGTGGAATCTCTCAAAAAAGTACCATCAACACTAAAATCCTAAGGGAATGAGGTTAGATGACCTAAATTGTACCCACAAAATGAAAAAGTTCTTTTTATCTAATAAACAAAATGGCACACAAGAAAAAATTTCAAAATGACTTTGAAAAAATGTTGCAACAATAACTACTCTGACATATCTGAGAGAGATATGGAGGGGTGGAATAAAGGACAAACATATATTCAGGCCTTGTTTGAAGGACACCCCTTCAAAAATTATCTTTCAGAGCATGGTCTCTCCCTGTTAATGACCATAGGGCGACCAAAAATCTCTGGTCACTCCTTGCAGAGAGATAGAGGGTGACCACAAGGTATTGGTTACTCCATGTAGTGTAATTCTTATGTTGGTCACCCCTACAATGGAAAAAATAGTGACTAAAAGGGGTTGGTCTCTCCCTACAATGGAGTAGATAGAGACCACAAGGTTTTGGTCGCTCTGTGGGCACGGATAACACGTGACCATGATCGTGCAAGTGAAAAAGCTAATAGATATGGAGCATATCTAACAGACCTGGGACTTGAAACTTTCAAATAGCCACATAAAATACTTACTAACATATCAAGAAAAAATAATGGGGCTTACAACAAGCAAATATCTTGAGAATATGGATTTAAAAGTTGAGGAAGAAGCTGCCTAAACAACAATGACTTCCCAAGTGGAGTTGCCAGCCTGTTGTAGGGTAAATGAACCCTGCAGGAGATAAGTCCCTTAGGATCTTCCTAGACCTAAGACAAAATAGAGATGTAAATGACATATTTTCCTAGATCTAATTCATACACGAAAATGATTTACGAATTAATGGAATGGAAGGCTTACCCGGTGATCCGAAAATTGTCCATGTACACTCCTTAGCTGCTAACTTCCACGAAGATTCCCTTTGCTCTAACCAACTTATATCTGCACACATAGAGACACAAAAACCTTTCACAATATCAAAATAATCATGTATCAGTTAGTGATATATCTAACAATGTATCATAACACATCAAAACATTAATTCTCCAGAAGGAAACATAAAAATTACATACACATCCAAGTAGAGGGAAACATCTTGTACATCTTCTATTGATAAAACAAATGGATTTCACCTTACAAAGAGGTTGATGCAGTCCTTTCCCAAGTTTCTTTCCCAAGCTCCATAATCAAACTGCTAGAATAAGTTTTCTTTCTACTTTCTCCTCCATTTTTTTCCCATGAGAGACCCCCATTATTTATAGAATACTAGAGATAATATCAAAGGGTAGTTTGGATAAGATCTCCATTCCCAAGATGGAAAGATTCTTGAGATCAAACCACAAAAAATCTGGGTTTTAATCTCCTCTCCCGAAACCAATCCTAAAAATGGAGTAACAGACTTAGTCATGCTCTGCATTCTTGCAGGGAGTGACTGGTCACCCTTTGAAAGAGGATAAGGAGTGACCAACACTTTCTAGTCATGGGCTATAAAAGGGAAACCAACAATCAAGCAAAAAGGTACTACAAACTCAGGGGTAAAGTGGTATAGTGATCAAGCAAAAAGGTACTACAATCAAGCAAAAAGGTACTACAAACCCTAGATGATGCCCATCAAGTGATCAGATGACAAATAATTGTACAAACAAAGGGGCCTCCCAAATGACCCTTTTCTAGGGGTGACAAAATCCATTAATGAGGCAATCCAGGTGAAGGTATGAATTAGTAGTTAAGTAAGTTGCACCTGAGGTGATGAAATATAATGGAGATCTTACTATCTATCTCATGTGCCTTTGCAATCCCATGAGAAAGACACTCGATAATAAACCTATGACTAGCCACTAAGATCACTCTTCACAAGTCGTGGACAAAGGCTACCAACCTTTTGAGTCAGGAAACACATGGATTCGAATGATTTGGGAGTCTCATGGAATCATGTAGTCCAATCGAATCATTAACACCAAAATACGACATATCACTTGTATTGGTAAAGCACACGCACTAAAAAGGACTTCCAATCTCCTTATGACAACTTCTATGTTTCATTTTTTTTCAACCTTAGAGTGTTATTTAGATGCCTAAGTCAAAAGTCCTAATCTAATCTAGCATATTCTGTAAATTTTGTGTGCAAAGCACGAGGTGATATTGTTGAACTTGAAAAAATCGCTTGAAATGAAATGATATAAATGATAAGTTCTTAGAAGTAAGTGTGTGTGTCTTTCATCAATATTTTAACTTGGTGAAATTTTAAGCAAACAAACAATAGATAAAATAACACATAAATTTGAAAGAAATTATAATGTAGACATAACTCAATGCATTACTTATGTTAGGGGTCGCTTATGCATGTACACATTAGGTTAGGGTTCACTTAATAAATAATTTAATTAAACCTAGCAAATATTTAAATAAGAGAATGATATTTTTAATTGTATATTTGCACTTCAAAAAGTAAGAAATTTTTATACATAGCTTGCTTTGCATCTATTTTTTGTAGATTCAATTTATAACCCACTGGAAACATTTTAAATGCATTATAATTTTCTACAATTGTTTCTAATATAATTTATCCATGATATATATGCATATCCTTCTCTAAAATTCCTCCCAATGCATTTTGGCTACATTTTGTGTGGCTATATTGCATTAGAACTATTTGGAGTGCATTTTACCTCTATTCCATATGCATATATTTCTATGAAACAAATTTGGTGTAGTTTGTATATGTCTTTGCTATGTAATTTTTCCATAGGACTATCAGTAAATCTTTTTACCCATTAACCATTTGCACATCCTGCTCTAAATTTGTTTCTATTATTTTAAAGCCCCTCTTAGACTAGCAAACAAGTATTTAATTTCTATGTTTTCCATATTAAGATTCTATTAATCATTTTTCAAATTACCCACCTACATATACTACTTTGAACTTACTTGTCAACAGAACACTCGACATGACCTTGACACTTATAAACTGTCCGATCTGGACTCTGATTCAATATCAGTCATCGATCTGTCAGCTTGATGGTTTACTTTACTATTTCTTCTATACATACTTCTGCGGCCTCAAAAATACACCCTCGCATTCTGTCACACTTATTTTTCACCCATACTTAGAGACTTTTCCAATCATTTCACCACGGGTCTAAGGCATTTGAATTCAAACTTCCATGACCTCCAAAATACACCTTCGTGTTCCACTGCACTTATTTTGCACCTATACTTAAAAAAAAATCAATCATTTCACCACAAGTCTAAGACATTTTCCCGATTCACTTGTCTATATCCATAACCCCTTCGTCTGATTGATTCCTCATACTTAGACAATTTTTGAAATCTCATCGTGGACCGTGAGACATTATGATACTTCTATGCCATGCTTCATTAACTCTGTGATGTATTGATACTCAATCAACTTTCAATATCTCACCATGGGTTCACACTCATTTCATTATTTCTTCACATACTCTCGATTATCTGTCGTCTCACGACAATCCACGTTTGTCTTGATACTTAGTCAATTTTTTGAAATCTCACCGAGGGCCACGATAAATTTATGATTCTTCTATATATATGCTCGAATATGATTATTCTAATCCACTGTGTTGATGTTGCAAATGAGGTGGCTTCCATGTGGAATTATTATACATGTATATTTGATGACATGGCATGGGTACATGTCTTGACTCGTGGAAATGCATGTCGAATCTTCAGATCTACTTATTATGGAACTGGCGTGGTACTAACGTGGACTCTCTTTGATGTGAAATTTATCTTATTGGACACGTGGTGTTGATGTGGCATCTGATCTCGTTCACCAGGTATCAGGCCCCAATCCTTTGATATTAATAGTTGATCTCTAGAGATAAACAATCAGGATTTATCTAGTCCCGTGTTTGTAGTTTTCCACAAAAAAATTTAATGCTCTACGTAGGGTTTTGTAGCTCGCCCGTTCTTTGTTTAAACCATGTAACCATGACTTTACAATATAAACCTTTTGAAAACAATTCTTTGTATGCATGTGGGATATATCATTTTGGCGTTCCTAGTTTATTTAATCACTTCCAGTGTCAAATATGCTTCATGTTATAAGGTCCACCATTTTTTTGTGCCTTCACTCGACTTATTGCTACTCAGACCGACACACACCTAAGCTTTGTTTATTCCATCAAATTCTCATTACTGGTTCTACTGCCTCCTTGGTCTCATTCCTATGTTTTCTGTTCAATGGGGTTGTCTCTTTCTTCTCATACCTCTTGTACAGATAGGACATTGAGCAAGGATAATCATTTTCGCAAACCATAGGTAGAAAAACATTGTTGGATTATACTCCTCTTTGTCTGGTTCAAACTCATTTGGATTGATTATTCACATGTAGTGCTCACACCTTCATTCGCACGGGATAGACATAAAAAAACTCATTAACACAATGCATAGAGGCATTAATAGTCTGCCCTTTTCTTTCACATCTATGACAAAAATATTTCCAACAAACTCCCCCTTTGTCATTGATGGCAACACTTAGTTATTTTGGTACTCCTCTTCTTCCTGGACATCTCCCTTTTTACAAATATCCTCCTTTATATGTACTCTCCCCCTTTGACATCAATGGAAAAGGGATGTTCTCCCCCTTACAATGTACTCTTTATTCTTTGTTCTACAACCAACAACCTTCTCGTCTTTCTGCAACTCCCCCTGAGCTTGTGCTTCTTCATGAAACTTTCATTACATCCTTGTTTTTTATTTGCAGGATTCTTTTGGAAAAAAAAATCTTCATCAATATCCTTTTGACATAATGAGTCACTCCATACACTCAACCACAAAGGCTTATATCAACATATTCGGGTATCAAAATTACATCTTTATTTCTCAACTGTCCTTTTATTCTAATTAATTGGAGTGCATAACCAAAAGAGTCATATCTCTACTTGTTGTGATCAATTCTTTATAATTTTGGATCTTTCCTTCCATTCTGTTTTTGTTTCCCATATGCAACTTATTAAATCTCCACCTGCTTTGATTCTTCAAGTTGTTGTATGCCTTCACAGATTCTAAAGGCTCTTCCAACTTCTAATTTTCATCTTGCTAATCTATTTTTTCAAGCAACTCCAATATTCCTTCAGGCTCTTATCTTTCCCCAAACTCATAGCAAATCCATCAAGGGTTTCATCTTCTTTACTTTGTTTGGGAACATGGAGCTTCTTGTTCTTCATCTTTTCAAATTCTATTGGTCTTAGTGGTTTATTCTTCTCCCATGTGTATCAGTACAAATTCTCTCTGAACCTTTGCATAGGCTTGTGTCTTGGGAACCTTCCTATTTTTATCTACTTTGTCATATGCCACTTTTAATTACAACTAAAAAAAATTATGGAACTCACTCTGCCATACCTCCATGGATTATCCTTAAGTTTGTTGGCTTATTTACTTGGTTGATCGAATTTTTATGCTTGAAGGCTCTCTTTGAAATCTACTTTTTTTATTACTTAAATTGGTTGCAATCATTGTCTTGTTTCTCTTATCAACATTCTTCTCCTGTCATTTAATACTAGTTCCTTTTTCTTCACAACAACTTCATTGTCAGCTTCATAGTCTTCTTCTACATGTCCCATTATTTTCAAAAGTATCTCCTTATCCTTTGAATTATCATCTTCTTCTACCTCCTTCATCAAGTTCTCATCAAACATATTTTCAGGATGTTGATTTTTTGCATTGGTCTGATTGACATTAAGAGAAACAACCCCATCTCTGCATGAAATCATTTTACTAGTCATACCTTTTACAAACTTTGGTCCACTGGTTATGTGACTTGAGAATTTATTTTTTGCTAGGAGTGCAGTCTGCACTAGCATGGATGTTTTTTCATCTTGTTGATGTTTCCTCTTCCAAATGTTTTTAGTATATTTCTTTTGTTTGGTGATGGAATTATGTTCTTTTTTTTGTGCATACCAAGCTAATTCATATTCTTCCTTATCTTATTTTCTTGTTTTATCTTCCATACCTTTTTGAATCCTTTTCTAGAAAATTATGTCATGTTGCTTCTACAATCTCGTGCTATGTGTCCATAGTTTTTACAGTTGTAAAGTTCAATATTGTAATGTAGGGGAGAAAATGGATTGTAGTTTCTATCAATATGCCCATGACAACCTCTAGTCTTGATATCCTTGTAATTCTTGTGAGATATTCTACTTATATTTCTCATAAAATTATTTTCTTCATAATCTCTACAATCTATTGCCTTATGACCATAATTTTTGCAAGAAAAATATTTTGGTACCTGGCTATGAAGGGTCTTCTTGATGGAGAAAATCTTCTGAGCTCTTCCTTATCTTCCTTGAGTGAAGGATCATTCTCTTGTTGGTTGTGATTTCTTTCTTTGTTGTTGGAATCTTTAATAACATTTTCATCGCTTTCAGGCTTCTCCTCAATTTTATTTTCTGGTGACTTAGAGTTTGTATCTTTTTCAAGGGTTTTCTGATTTTAGTCATAACCAAGACTTGCCTTGATAGATGGTGACCTTTGACAACTGAGAATATTATCTATAATTGTAGTACTCTTTTCAAATTTTAATTTCGTATTCATTTGGACGATTGTCTCTTCTAATTATTTTCTTAGAGGGGATATTTTTGCTTCAATATTCTCACATAATCGTTCCTTTTCTTTTAGTTGTCTTTCTATCAATTCATTATTACTTCTGGTTCTTCAATTTGCACCTTAATTATTTTTTATTTTTCGTCAAGGGTTTGTGACAGATGCTCCTTCAGTAACATATTCTCTTTTATGAGCTTTGTGATTTCATTTTGATCACAAGCAAGTTCCCTTTCAGGATCATCCTTCTCATCTTCATATTTTTGCAATTCCTTTTTTCATCTTTCTATTCTTTTCTTTGAGTCTGTCTATTTATTCTAAGGCATAAATGAGTTATACTTCTAAATCCTATTTCACTTCAATCTCAAGATTTCCTTCTCCTCTCGAATTTGTGCTTTTATTTTCTAGTTCATTAGAATGTGTTTCTAGGGTCTTGAAGATAATATCTTCTTTTTCACTATCATTGTCATCAAAATAACTTATATCCTTATTTGTATATAGAGTCTTGTCATTCTTGTAATTTTTGAGTCTGGAGTCTTCTTTTGCATAAGTACATTTAGTTGCAAGGTGTCCTACTTCTCCACAATAAATTCATTTAAAAAGAGGCTTACCTTTCATTTTCATGATTCTCTCTTGGGGTTCCTAGCCTAGGGTCGTGAATATAATCTCTTCTATTTCACTATCACTGTCATAAAAATATATTATATCCTTATTTTTATATAGAGTCTTGTCATTCTTGTAATTTTTGAGTCTGGATTCTTCTTTTACATAAGTACATTTAGTTGCAATGTGTCCTACTTCTCCACAATAAATTCATTTAAAAAGAGGCTGACCTTTTCATTTTCATGATCCTCTCTTGGGATTCCTAGCAAAGTTGGCTTCTTCAACATTTGATTCACTATATGAGTTGTCACTTGTACTGTATTATTATGTTCTTGTCTTCTTTGACGCTTTGAGGACTGCTTCTTTTTGTGTCGTGTTTTCTTTTTCTGTATTTGACTTTTGGTTGTATTCATATTCTTGATCACTAGAATTTGTTTCTAAGGATATAAGGAGAGATTCCATTGTGTAAATATATTGTAGCTTCTCCCAAATATCTTTAGCTGATGTACACTATCCCACTTTGACTTTCTTCGAATCAGATAAGCCACTCAAAATAACAATCATTTCTATTGAATTATTTTCACTTGACTCTTTTGCAATTGCATCTGTAGGTGGGATTTTTTAGGGTGTGTAACCATTGACAATGAATTTCCATACATCATACCCCAATGCATGTATATGTACCCTCATTCTTATGTTCCATAATATATAGTTTTTTCCAACAAACAAGGGATCTTCTTCCTTCCAATCCATGTGTGCTACATGAATTCATCTTCCAACGGTTAAAATGATTTGAAGGAACCCGCTTTGATACCAATTATTGGCACACTTATACTAAAAGGAGGGGGGTGAATCAGTATAAGTCTACTTTTTCTTTTCTTTAAATATTTATCAATGTGTTACTTTACCAACTATAACCATTAATGAAAAATAAACTACCATACAATTCATAGTACACAAAGATTTAACATGGAAACCCAAATGGGAGAAAACCAAAAAATAATTCATTTATAAAATCATGTAGGCACAGACCTAATGTTATAATTTTTGCAGGCACCAACCTGTAGGAGACACCAATCCCCTTAGGTGAGCACCAACTCAACATTGTCTGTAGGCACCAACCTACAACTGCAATATTTACAGGCACTAACCTGCGGGAGATACCAATCCCCTTAGCTAAGAAACAACTCAACAATATGTAGGCACCAACCTATTGGAGACATCAATCTCCTCAATCTGTCAATAATGCCAAATATTCTCTTTCCCTCAAGCCTTCACTTGCATGAAACTGATTTTTTGTCTTTGTTGTCACAATACATTCCTTCAATTCACAATCTACCTGATTTCAGAGGTTCCTTAAACCTTGCACCTCCCAACCACCCTTAGACGATTACATTATCTTCCTTTCATTCTTTGGCATCCTCAGACACGATCCACACTCACTCACTCATATTTTTTACACTCAAAATAGATTCATGCAATGATATTTATATAGTCCATGCTTCCATGGGTTTGTCCACATAAAAATGTATGTCCATGGGGTCATCTCCAAATCTCCTCAAAATCGGGTTGCGACACTCCTTAGAAACAAACATAGACCCCCTTTGATTTTGTGTTTGATATGCTCATAGACCAAAATACATACTTCAACACTCATTATCCATTCAACCAATCCTCGATCTAATATTGACTATTGATTTGCTCATTGCCCTCCAAAACACACAATACGTCCTCAACAATCAATAGTCGTCAAATAGTCTTCTCAAGTAAATATCAGTCATTGATCTCATTCACCATACATTATCACATGAAACATATATTCAATTCTCAATGACTATCCAATCAATCCTTCGGATTTAATCTTGATCATTGCTCTGTTTACTGTCCAACAAAAAACACCATGCAACCACAACACACAGTCGTCATCCGATCAGTCCTTGGATTAAATGTCAATCGTATATATGCTATCATTGGCCACCATAATGCTCAACATGACCCTAAAAATCAACAATCGCCCGATCTGGACTCTGATTCTGTAACGTACCCATCCACCCACAGGCTGACCACACTACTTCAAAACACACTTCAAAATTGAATTTGAAATTATGATAACATATAATTAATAAGGAAGCATGAAATAATAATATGAAATAATCAAGATTCATGCTACATCATAAGATAAATGGACAATATGTCATACACAACAATAACCAACAAGCATGCATATTATAAAAACGAATCTCAGAGATAATAATTAATCAAAGGAAAATCGTGATAGAGAGAACTTATCTTTAAACAAAATCAATCTCCCACTGGCTGCAGACCAAGGAAGTTACACTCAACCATAGACATTGTTGTTCCAAGTCTCAACAATAGGTCACCCCCAAGCTAGGGATATGAATCCACAAGGATGGTTCCAAGGTGTCACTCATCTTCCCAAACCAGTCAACACTCAAGCTCTGACAATTTTCTCAACACAAAACAATCCAAAGTACACCATATATCTTCTCTCCAACCCGCACCACCCAAATACAATGAACCCACTTCATTTCCATGTAGCCCCTCAGGCTGTCCACTTCTTTCCAGGGCACTAGTGCATTTGGTAAATAATCTCCATGTTGGGACTCTCAGGATATGCAACTATGTACAAATTTTAGCACATGCCAATGCATCTCAGGCATGCAAGAAAAAATTAATGGCTGGAATACACCAGTCATTACTACATCCAACAAATAATGGCTTCTTCCTCAGCAATTCATCCCCATGTCCCCAACCAAGAACAAGAATGAATGAGGAATGATAAATGAGCAACAATGAATGAAAGAGTGAACCCCCAAATAACCCAAAGATGGGATTATATGTTTACTTGGAAATCAAGAACCATATGGCCTTCCCTAAAAATATCATGTAACCAATTATCTCCATTAAAATAATTAGGGTAAATAAAATATAATAAAAAATAATTATCCCCTTAATCCCCCTCTCTGGTGGAATCATAGCCCCCTATAACTCTTGTCCTTGTTTGTCTTGCAACCAACGATGTATTTTATTATTAATAATGATGAAAGTATTACATTTCCTAGACACTATGGACTTTCATAAAATGAACAAAATACATTATTAATATGGGGACTCAAAATCGAGGTACTATATTCTCCTCCCCCTTATTTCAACATTGTCCTCAGTGCATATACAAAACATAAATCAAAATTTCAAAATTATTCAAAATGTCGTGGGTACTCTGCTCGCATGACATATTCATGCTCCTAAGTAGCATCTTTAGGACCGTAGCAGGTCCACTAACTCGATTCTAGAGCATTTTGAATTTTCTTTCCAATATGTGCACCAACTGGAAATGAAAGTATCCTTTTGGCTCCACCTGAATCAAATTCCAAACAATAACATGGTTAGTATCATGTACATACTTTTTCATCAAAGAAACATGAAATACATTATGCAATTCATGGAAGAAAGAAATGCAAGCATGTATGCATGTGTTCCTACTCTTTCCAGTATCTTGAATGGACCACATAATCTGGATGTCAGCTTTGTACAACTGCCCAACTTCAATGGGATCTTCTTGGGATTCACTTTCAAAAGCACATGCTCTCCCACTTTAAATTCTCTACATGTCCTATTCTTATCTACATAATTCTTCTGTCTATCTTGTGCTGCCTTCAAATTCATCTTAATCTTAACCACTTGATCTTCCATATCCTTGAGTAATTCTATCCCAAGTACTACTATGTATGTTGGGTTGTCCCAACTCACTGGAGTATTGCATTTTCTACCATACAAATCTTTAAATGATATCATCTTCAATGAATTTGATACCCATTATTATCGAAAAACTCAACCAAATGCAAGTAATATTCCCACTTAGATGGCTTATCCATCGCATACATTCTCAATATGTCCTCAATCACTTGGTTGACTATTTCTATATGCACATTTGATTGTGGATGTTATGTTGTGCTAAAGTTCATATTTGTACCAAATCCTTTAAACAATCCTCTCTAAAAATTTGAAGTAAACTTAGTATCTCTGCCTGAGACAATTGCCTTAGGTATTCCATGCAACCTAGCAATCTCTCTCATGTAAATTTCTACAATATTAGTTATTGTATGAGTCATTTTCACAGGAAAAAAATGAGCAACCTTTGTCAATTTATCCACAACTACCATTATGGAATCATGTTTCCTTGTTGTACTGAGCAACTTGGTTATAAAATCAATGGTTACCAGCTCCCATTTCTTCTCTAGAATTGGTAATGCTTGAAGAAAATCCATTGGGTGTCTATGCTCATCTTTCACTCTTTGAAATTCCATAAATTTGGTAATGTAATTAGCAACATATTTCTTCATTCATGTCCGAAAGAATTGGCTTCTTACTACTGCAATTGTTTTCTGGTAACCAGGATGTCCAACATATGGAACATTATGCATTTATTTTAACACCAAGTTCCAAAGTTCTTAGAAACTAGGAATATAAATTCTATTCTTATGCATAAGTAATCCTTCCTCCTTAATCTCATACTCTTTAATTTTCGGTCTTACATTTTAATGCTTGAAACTTTCTTTTACCTATAGGTAATGTTGATATGTAACAACATCTACAATTTTTCTCTTCAAATCTGACTGATGGATACTAATGGTTGTAGTATGCATGAGATGTATCCTCCTACTGAGTGCATCAATAACTTTATTTTATTTTCCTTTGATATGCTTGATGTCAAAGTCATACTCACTTAAAAGTTCCAACCATCTTGTCTGCCTTTCATTCAAAGTTGGTTGTTCAAAAAGATATTACCTACCACTATGGTCTATCCTTAATTCAAATATTTTTCCCATGAGATAATGCCTCCACATATTCAATGCATGAACTATGGAAGCAAGCTCCAAAACACTTGTGGCATAATTCCTCTCATGTTATTTAATATTTTTGGACTCATAACTAATGACATGTCCATTTTGAGTGAGGACTCCACCAAGTCCTTCCTTGCATGCATCTATACATACAACACAATTATCATTTGGGTCACCAATCTTTAAAATAGGTGCACTAGTAAGTAATTCTTTCAACAAGTTAAAATTCTCTTCACACTCTATTTTCCATTCAAATTTGATTCCCTTCTTTTGCAAAGAAGTGTTGGGATGAGAAATCTTAAAGAACCCTGCTATAAACCTCATGTAGTATCCAACTAATCCAATAAAAGATATTATTTTTGAAACATTCCTTGGTGTTGTCCATCCTCTAATGGATTCAATCTTTTTTGGATCTACTACTATACCTTCTTATAAAATAATGTGCCCCAAACAATGGATTTGTTCTTGGTAAAAATAACACTTAATAAACTTGGTATAAAGTTGATGTTCCCTTAGCACTTGCAACACCAACGTCAAGTGATGTTCATTCTCTTCCTTAGAATTAGAATAAATAAGTATGTCATCCAAGAACACAATGAAAAACTTATCAAAATGATTTATGAATATGTCGTTCACTAAGAACATAAACATAGTTGGTGCATTGGTCAGTCCAAATGGCACCACTACAAATTTATAATGTCCATACCCGGTTCTAAAGGTTTCCTTATTGATTTCTTCTTCATTGATTATTACTTGATGGTATCTTGATATCATTTATATCTTTGAAAATATCTTTTCTCCTCTTAGATGATCAAAGAGGCCATCAATTCTAGGTAGAGGGTATGCGTTCTTCATCGTGGATTTATTCAATTATCTAAAGTCGATACACAACCTCAATTTTCCATCCTTATTTTTGACAAAGAGTATTGGTGCTCCCCAAGGTGAAACACTTGGACGTATGTACCCTTT
This sequence comes from Picea engelmannii, assembly GCA_009831015.1. Lineage (NCBI taxonomy): Eukaryota > Viridiplantae > Streptophyta > Pinopsida > Pinales > Pinaceae > Picea > Picea engelmannii. Next base: position 40,029 of record ML792215.1, on the reverse strand, counting down.
CTTCAACAATTCTTCCAGTTCATTTGCAATTCTTTTAATTCTGGTGTACTCATTCTGTAAGGATTTTTTGGTACTAGGGAAGCTCCAAGTACTAAATCAATAGAGACTGCCCTCTTTGGTGGAAATCCTGGTATTTCTTGGAATACATCTTCAAACTCTTGCAATACTGAAAAATCTTCAAGGCTTGGCCCTTTTGTCTTTTCTGGATCCTCCATATGAGTTGCATACAATTGACATCCTTTCCTGAAACATCTCTTCAATTGTAAGGTTGAAATTTACCTTATAGAAATGGGTCTTGGAATTCCTTTCACAATGCTCTATTTTCCTTCTTCATCAAGACATGGAAATGTCTTGTTATGACAATCTAGGACAACATGGTGTTGGTCCAACCAATCCATTCCAATTAGGATATCATATGATCCTAATGGGATAATATTCATATCAACATTAGTGCTCACTCCATTCATATTTATTGGACAACTTCTAACAATCTCATTGATCCTTTTTTTGGTTCCAATGGCTAGCTGAACCAAACTTGATTTTTCAAGCTTACTTTTCTCCAAATGTAATGTGTCCACTATTTTAGGATCAATGTAACAATGGATTTCTCCTAAATCAATTAAAATAGAAACATTATGATTAATGATCTCACCTTCCACTTCAATCATATTGGATTGGTACTCTGCTTTTCGATCTTCTAAGACAACATATATTCTTCCCATGTCTTCTACTATTGTATCTTCTTGGATGTTGTACATAGTCTTCACTTTATATCCTATGTTAGGAAAATCATTGTATAGGTGATTTTGTTTGCACCCCCAACATTGGATTGGTGGTCTTCCTCTTTTTCCCAAGGAGTCTTCCTTCTTGGATTCATTCTTAGTAGTTTGTTCTTGTTGATTTGTATTTGGATTGTTTTTTTTGAAAAGAGGTTTGAATCTCTTCCTCTTCTGATCATATCTCTCATTCTTCTTATCCTTCCAATATTTCTGCATGGATTCTCTGCCCTTGCCTTACTCATATGGGTACTTAGCCTTCCTAATGGTTTCTGTCAAAGTTCTAGGCTCATCATATTGAATCTTCTCTTTATAAAAGGATGTCATTCCACTCAAAAAACTTTGTATCTTTACCTTCTCATCCTTGATAAACCCCACATACTTAAGCAATCCCAAGATCTTGTTTTCATATTTGTCCATGTTCATGCTTCCCAACCTCAGTTGAAATAACTCTTGCATTTTATTGTCATAGAAGTGCTCTGAAAGACACTCCTTCTGAAAATATCTGTTGAACTTCTTCTAAGTGATCATGCTGTCATTAATTTTCTCAATTTGCTTCAGTTGATCCCACCACATGGCAACTTTTCCATACAAATGGTATGTGGAAATTCTGGCTTCTAGGTTAAATGAGTAGTTGTGCAACTGAAAGTACTTATTGATTCCAAGAAAATACGATTCAACAGAATATTCCCTTTCTTTTTCACCATCAAAGGATGGTGGCTTAATATTTCTCAACTCTCCTTGCAAACTATCCAATTCATGTATTCTTCTTTGGTGCCTAACATGGGACACTTCTAGACTGCTTGTGGAGTCTTCAGATGCATAAAATTTCCTTGTTGAGTAAGGAGGTGAGTGATTTCTATGCGTTATGTTGGCACTTCTTGAATGACCAACTTGTATGTAGTTATCTCTTCTTTCACAATGTTATCCATCTTTCTCATGCCTTGAGTCCGATCCATTATTTTCTTATCTATGCAATTGATTTAGGTTTTGCATTACTTGAGAATTTATTTGATTTTCCTCTCTCATCAACCTCTCATTGTCTACTTTATAATTCTACACTTCTATTTTCATGCTTCTCACAGTCTCTATTAATGTTTCTTGTTCCCCTCTGCTACTGTTCCTATTTGATTATATCTTTGCATTACCAAGACTGATATTTTGTCCTTTGGAATATTTGTCATGACTGAAGGGTCCCTCTCCTTCCTCCATGTCCAAAATATGCATTCTTATCTTGAACCAATATTTTTGTATCCCCTGATTCTACAAAACGCGCAAGCAACCATTTTGTTAGAATTATGCGTATTATAGAAATTTTGTCAAATAATGCTACAAGTCCTTTTTCTGCTCAATTCATGAAGAAGTATATCATAGTTCTCCAAATTATAATAATTCAAGGTTATTATACTATGAATCAGGTTTCCAACAACTATAATCATTCCCCAATCCAATATTTGATCTGAAAGTTGCTATTTCCTGAAAAATTCACTTTCACCCCATTTATGCAATTTCTCCATTGGTGTAATTTTTATTGAAACACCAACTTTTGTCAATTGCAGAAGAAACTATTTCATGAACTAGAGAAAATTTTGTATGAGACATAGATAATAATAATGACAAGGAAGTCATAAAAATTCTCATATTTTCAAGATGATGCTCCAGTAAAAAATTGCAACAATCTGGAATCTGCAACTTTGTTCCTTTTCACCCATTTTTCCCAACTTCAATTTTTAGCAAATTTGGCTATCTCAAAATTTGTGCACTTCTGGAAAAATTTCAATAAACTATTTTTTTTCTTGATGATTATATAAAATCTTAATTAAATAAAAATTTCCAATTTTTTCATCTAGGGTCACTTTTCCTCTGAAAATCTCAAAAATCCCCAAAAATTGGCCTAGAATAGTGGATTTGATCCTATTTCAGCATCCCCATTCTAATCCGCTTAGGATTTATTCAGTTTCTTCATGGGTTATTTCCATGTCTTCTTTCTAGACTCTTCCCAAGATTTTCATCTTAATCTGGATCTCTTTCAATGATCTAGACCCAGATCTTTGAAAACCACTATTTTACAATTTCTGAAAAATCCAAGCAGAGATCTAAAATGCCCCCTCTCTAGCACTTTTGTAGACCTCCTCTCAAGTAAAAATAAATATGGACCATTGATATACACTCAATCAGACATCAATGGCCGACGTTCTCCTTTGGTGTTCACAATGCTTTCCCTAAACTATCGACCCGACCGTCGACCATTAGCCCAACTCCCCGATGACTGATTTACACACAACTCCAGACCGAATGACCTGGACATTAGTTGTTGGACATTGACGAAATTTGTTGGAGAATGGAATTCCCTACCACTTTGGTTGACACCCGACCATTGACGATCAATGATCCCCGAAGACTATCGAAAACACTTCCTCAATTCAACCGACCCAACCGTCAACCATTATCCATCTTTGTTGGTTGACGTGGCTACTATGATGACATGGTACGACATGTCATCTTGAGGCATCAACTAGGATGACATGGAATAACATGTGGATGTTTATTTTTCATGACACATCATCACCTTCTTTTCTTCATCGATCATCGACGGTCAGAGATTTTCTTTGGCCAAATGAAAAATTCACCCAAATTCATCGATCCCCAATCCATATGCCATCGACGACCACATATGTCTTTTGGTCAAATGAGAACTTCTCTCAAATTCATTGATCCCCGATCCATCGACTATCAGCGACCAAATATGAGTTTTGGTGAATGAGAACTTCCCCCAAATTCGTCGATCCCCGATCCATCAACCATCAACAATTAGAGATGTCTTTTGGCGAACTTCAACACTTCTCAAAACTCGGCAATCCCCGACCATTGACCATTAGTGAGCTCTGTTGGAAAATTTTATCACTTAGACAGTTTCGTCCAAAACCCATGTGAATTTGGGTCGTTGATCTCCTACCCAAGATGATCTCGACCGTTGATTTTCTCCAACTTCCCAAATGGCCAAAAATGGATATGGACTGTTGATCTTCCTCATTTTCCAAAACTCCAAAATGAATCCCGGTCGTTCATCTCAAAACTTTGTCAAACTTCTAAACTTTATCAATTTTTTAAATTTATCAAGGGTGAATCTAGGTTGTTGATCTCGAGATCAAACATGATCTTACTCGTCGATTCGTTGATCTCTGCCCTGTGCTACAACGACCATTAAAATATGATTTTTTTTTACTTTCCAATTCAAATTTAGCTCTGCAACTCTACATATCGACTCCATTGACTTCTCAAAAAAATTTGGATTATTTAAAACTCGAGTCTACTCACAAATTTAGGGTGTTTCTCTCTAATTTTTCACCATTTCCCCTAATTCGCATAGACCAAAATCTGTGACAACGAATCTTCCTGATTCACACTTGTTCTGGCCCATACCAGTCTGGTGTTTCAACTAGAAGCATTGATACCAATCTGTAAAGTACCCAGCCACCCACAAGCTAGCCATGCTACTTCAAAATTCACTTCAAAACTAATTTCAAAATTCTGGTAACATATAATTAATAAAGAAAAGCATGAAAGAATCACATGCAATAATCAAGATTCATGATACAACATAAAATAAATGCACAATATTCCATGCACAACAATAATCAACAAGCATGCATATTATAAAAATGAATCTCAGAGATAATAATTAATGCATAGTGGAAATAAATATACAATCAAAGTAAAACCATGACAAAGAGAACTTATCTTTAAACAAAATCAATCTCCGACTAGCTGCAGACCAAGGACATTCCACCCAACCATCGGCATTGTTGTTCCAAGTCTCAACAACAGGTCACCCCCAAGCTAGGGATATGAATCCACAAGGACGATTCCAGGGTGTCACTCAACTTCCCAAACCAATCAACACTCAAGTTCTCATGGGTTTCTCAACACACAAAAATCCAAAGTACATCAACTCTCTTCTCTTCAGCTTGCACCACCCAAAGACAATGAACCCCCTTCACTACCATGCAGTCCCTAAGGTTGTCCAATTCTTTCTAGGGCTCCAATGCATCTAGTCAAGAATATCCATGTTGGGACTCTCAAGATTCATAGATGTGTACAAAGTTTAGCACATGCTAATGCATCTCAGGCATGCAGGCACAAATTCGTGGATGGAATACACCAGTCATTACTACAACCAACAAACAATGGCTTCTCTTCAACAATTCACCCTCATGTCCCTAACCAAGAAAAAGAATGAATGAGGATTGATAAATGAGAAATAATGAATGAAAGAGTGAACCCCCAAACAACCCAAAGATGGGTTTATATATTTACTTGTAAATCAAGAACCACATGGCCTTCCTCAATAATTTCATGTAACTATTTCTCTGAATTAAAATAATTATGGGTAAATAAAATATAATAAAAAAATACTTAACTCCTTAAGCCCACTCTCTTATGGAATCATAGATCCCTATAACTCTTGTCCTTTTCCGTCTTGCAACCTATGATATATTTTATTATTAATAATGATGAAAGTATTACATTTCCTAGGCACTCTGGCCTTTTTTTATTGTTTAGGCACTCCAACCTTTCATAAAATGAACAAAATACATTATTAATATGGGTACTCAAAACCAGGGTATTGTAGATTCAATCTCAATCGTCGATCTGTCAGCTCAATGGTTTACTTCATCATTTCTTCTATACATATTTTTGTGGCATCCAAAATACATCGTCACATTCCGCCACACTTATTTTTCACCCATACTTAGAAACTTTTCCAAACATTTCACCGCGGGTGTAAGACATTTGCATACAAACTTATGTTGCCTCCAAAATACACCTTTGAATTCCGTCGCACTTATTTTGCACCTATACTTAGAAACTTTTCAAGCATTTCATCGCAGGTCTAATGCATTTTCTCGATTCACTTGTCTATATCTATGATCCCCTCTATCCGACCGATTCCTCATACTTAGACAATTTTCAAAATCTCACCGCGGGTCGTGAGACATTATGATACTTCTCCGCCATGCGTCATTAACTACGCGATGTATTGATACTTATTAAATTTTTGAGATCGCACCGCGAGTCCTCATGTTCATGCTCATTTCATTATTTCTTCACATACTCTCGATTCTTTGCCGCCCCTTGGAAATCCACATTTGTCTTGATATTTAGTGAATTTTTTGAAATGTCACTACGGGCCGCAATAAATTTATGATTATTCTATACATACACCCGAATCTGATTGTTATGACCCATTGTGTTGATGTTGCATATGAGGTGGCTTCCATGTGTATTTTTTCTACATGTATACTAGATGACATGGCATCGATGCGTATCCTGACACATGACACTGCACGTGGAATCTGTAGAGATGCTTGTTATGGCACTGGCGCAATACTGACGTGGAATCCCTCTGATGTAGCACTCATCTTACTGGACATGTGGCACTAATGTGGAATCTAAGCTCACTCATCGGGTATCAGGACCCAATCCTTTGATATTAACCATTGATCTTTGGAGATAAATAGTCGGGATTTATCCAATCTCGGGTCTGCAGTTTTCCATGACAAAATTTAATGCTCCGCGTAGGGTTCTGTAGCTCGTCCGTTGTTTGTTTAAACCATGTAATAGGTGTCTTTGCAATATAAACATTTTGAAAAGAATTATGCCTTATGCATGTGGGATATATCATTTGGTGTTCCCAATCCACTTAATCACTTCTAGTGGTCAAATATGCTTATTGGTATTAGGTCCATGGTTTTGTTGTGCCTTTACTTGGCTTATTTTTTCTCAGACTGACACACACCCTCAGATTCTTATTATTGGTTCTATTGCCTCCTCGGTTTCATTCCTCTATTTTCCCTTCAATGGGGTTGTCTCGTTCTTCTCATACCTCTTGTATAGATACGACGTTGAATAGGGATAATCATTTTCGTAGACCACATGAAGGAAAACATTGTTGGCTTCTACTCCTCTATGTCTGGTTCAAAATCATTTGGCTTGATTGTTCACACGCAGTCCTCTCACCTTCATTCACACAGGGCAGACATGCATAAACTCATTAACACAATGCATAGAGTCATGCATAGTCTTCCCCTATATCTGACATCAATGACACCACTATTTCCAATACAAAGATCATAACACTAACATTTTTACATGGTTAAAACCCTCTAAGAGGGATATAGTCCATGACCCCAACCAATGTGGCCACTTGATGCAATATATTAATGCAAAAGAAAAATATTTTACAAGAGAATTTATCATAATTGATCATCAACAAATGATCCTCCATGCACATTAAATAGAGATCATGGACCAATCGAGTGCTAAGGCACAAATCAATATAGTCATTAAGATCAAGGAGAATATAAGTCGTCCGATCACTTTATGTCTAGAACGTATCATGAAGGTCAGATTACATAACTACACATGCATACTAAAGAAACACACTTTTACCTAAAGACGCATTAGACCAAGTTGATCTTAACTAACTCTTAAGTGTATGAATATCCTAACAACTTTCATGTAGGAGGTTTCAAGGTCGAGTCCTCAAGTTGGTTTCCTCTATTGTGTGCCTCACTTGATTTCCCTATCAAGTCATGCATTCTAATCAATGCCAACTGGTTTGCATTAGGTACCATCAATGACTATGAGGAAGTGTCCAAAAATTTCCCCACGATGTTTTCCTTGGAAATAATAATAATAATAATAACAATACTACTACTACTACTACTACTAATAATAATAATAATTAATATTATTATTATTATGTCATGTGAAATAAATAATAAATAAAATAAAATATAGATCAATGCAACAATGATGCATACATGATGCATATTTGACCATATGTTGAAACAAACAACATAAATAAGGCCTTTACATCCAAACTAGATGCAAATTTTACACAACCATGATGAAATTACTAACAAGTTGGGGAAAAAACATGACATGAACCATGGGTTTGTGTTCCACTTTCTCTCCATTTTGGACATATAGGTAGAAAACAAGCTTATTTTCATTTCATTTTCTTGTGAACTTTTTGGAAAGAGCTTATTGGAGCTAAGAGATGTTCGTGGGACATTCAATAAGATAAGCCATGGGATATTTGAGGGCTCTTTGCCAAATCGATTTGATTTTCATCATAGAAAAGGTAAGATTCTTTCTCATTTTCCCCATTTTGTTTTAATTACAAATTTCATTTGAGATTTGGGATGTGAGTGGATGGGATTGGAGTTTATCTAAGGGTTTATATTTTGAATGTAAGTAGAATGGATTTTACTATATGATTTAAGAAATGAGATCTCAAGTTACAAATGAAAATAAGGGTTTAGGGTTTACATAAATCTTCCTCCTCTTACTCTCCCTCTCCCTCTCCTCATTTCTCATCCTTTTATTCTATATTCCCCTTATTAGTCTCCATCTCCTTGTACTTATCCTTCCTCTTCCTCCCCTTCTCCTTCCTCTTCTTTCTTTATATTTCCCTTTTCTTTTTCCACCCTTATCTTCTTTTTCCTCTTTTGGTCCCTCTCCCTCTCCCCTTTCCTCTTCCTTTTATTCTTCTTGTCCTCTATCTTCACCTTCTTATTTTACATCTCCTTCTCTTTATTCTTCCACTTTTTTGTTAAAAATAAGATAGGGAAATATCACAATGAGATATGCACAAGAAACACAAAAAATCACATAGATCCATTACCCTAGAAACTCTTACTCGAGCATACCAACATCCAACTAGATATCTGTTATTTCCTTGGCCAAGCCAACAAAACACCAGGGCGCTTAAGACATATTACAATGGAGTATTACAAGCCATTAAATAGGCTTCATCATATTTAATACCATGGGCTTGTAAACCACCATCGGTACACCTGTCAATGGATAACTCAATATTATCTTAACTACTCTATGACCAAGTCAATATTAACCCATCATTTTTCTCACTCAAATCCCTCTCCTTCTTTCTCTTTCTCTTTCTTCCCTTTCCCCACATCACTCCACCCCCTCCCCCCCCCCTCCTCATCCTCATCTTAATCTTTCTCTTTGTCTCATCCCACTCTCTCCTCCTCATCCTATTCTTTATCTTTTTCTTCTCCCTCTCCCTCCTCCTCTTCTCCATCTTCATTTTCCTCTTTCTCTTCTCCCTCTACCTCTTCAGTTTCCTCTTTCTCTTCTCCCTCTCCTCTTCCTTCGCTTCTCCTTCCTATTTTTCCCCATCTCCCTCTCCTTCTTTCTATTTATTTTTCTCCACACTCTCACTATTCCTTTTTCTCTTCTCATTCATTTTCTTCTATTTTTCTTCCTCTTGCAATATTATTTAACCCAAATGAAAGAACAAAACAACCAAACTAAATATCAACCCTAATTATTTAAAGTAATTAATATAAATAATGTTTATATTCTTTATTATTATTATAAATTGTTGTTATTATTATTCTCTTAAAATAAATCATAATAAACTAATTTAGGTTGCACTCAAGTCAATATCAATAAACATTCCCATTACTTAATGAATAAAATTATCATCCCATTTAACCCCTCTTGTCCATTGCATTAATACACTCCCCCCTCCTACTTTTTACAAGTCTAAGTAAATACACTAGCATGAGAGCAATTCATGATGGTGTTGATCATGGGGGGATAGACATTTTCTATTAATTATAGCAACTACAAGCCCTCATTCCATAAGTGTCATGTTAGTTTCATAGAACTACCCCTCTAATTATCATCTTCCTTGACTAAAGCACATTTGCATATGTTGATGTTATGTATGTGTATTTGCAATGCTCATACCAAATTATGCATATGTTTATTCCATGGATTGTATGTACTTACCTTGGTATTGTATCTTTTTAATACATCTATAGATCATATGACTTCCAATGGAGAGGAGTCTGAAGATGATACCTAGCACAGGAGAAGAGAGTAGGAATAATCAAGAAGATCAGGTAAAGAAAAAGTAGTCAATGAAGACAAGGCACCTCAGTGAGTTGTAATTACATAATTTATTATTGTTGTGTAGTGTGTGTGTGTGTGTGTGTGTGTGTGTGTGTAGATAGATAGATAGATAGATATTATGAAAAGTTTCATTTATAATTATAATTATTTCGAATACTAGTATGTTTTATGTTGCAAAGGCGTTTAATGAAAAAAATTGATTTTTTTTTAAAGGGGATAATATCAAACAAGAGATCATGTGTAAATGAGGAAGACATACTTGAGATGGGATCGAGTTTGATGAATCTTAGTTGGATTTTCTCTAAACATGTTGATCATGGTATGGTTTATCTTATATTTTTTAATGAATTTTAGGGTGTACATTAGTATTATCTGAATCCATTATATTACATTTTTATGGTACTTATTCATTTTATAACATGCATATGAATGTTTGAGCATAGGGTGAAAAAATGACGATGAACCATGGAAAACAATTTCCTTAGGGGAAGACAAAACACACAATTAGTGTATGAACATATACAAGCTTATTCAAGAGGAGAGTTCTTGAAATATGGAAATGGATTAATTTTCTATGAAGAAGTTTTAATATTTTCACTAGGGAGTAACCAAAATTATACCATAAACCTTGGAGTGAAATAACTATTGGAAGCAAGCAATGTGTTGTATGACATCTTTGTGAAAGGTTCCCAAACGTGAAATTTAGTGATAAATGGGATTACAATTCCTTCATATCTTCTTTAATCCTATCAGGATGAGGAGATGCAACATCAAGTGAAATATATTCGAATTACTCTTATTTTTAATCATTCATCTTTCTAGTGATTTACAATTTCTATTCATTATGTATCTTCATTAAATTTTATAATTGTCTTAACTTTCTATGGTTTTAAACAAATTCAAGAAGTTCATTGATGATCTCCCTAGAGTAGAAAAAGAATGAAGAGTAGACTAGCAGATATTCATAAAATTATCTTTAAAAACATTTTTACATATTTCAAAGAGGATTAAAGGATCTCCTGTGAGAAGGTAGCACATAGAGAGGACTCTAAGAAACCACAATAAAAGGTCGCAAAAGTAATAAATAATATACAATCAGTTGAATTGTTAATTAAAAATTGTTTATAACTTATTTACCATTGCTTATTAACTTTTTTCCTTATAGCCAAGCACAAGAAACCCTTGGAAACTTCACAGTTATCAATGGGTGGTAACTAGGGTAAACCATTGGCACCTAATATCCAACCAAGCACCTCACCTCGAGGGGAACAAGAGATTCAAACTTGTGAACTCCCCAGCTTTGTGTTGGGTGGGGTGGCATCTCATGTATGGATCATGACCACTTGAGGTAACCCTTGGGGATTTAAAAAATGTTTGGAACATCTCATCCCACTCTCAAGCACTTAAGTGTGAGTGAGAATACTAGTACCTTTCCAACCCCAACTGGCCAATGAGGGGAAACATGTCACAAGAAATATTTTAACCTAGGTAAGGAGGATAACAACTTCTCCTCTTAACCACCCAAGGTGGACCCAACTGACATTAATTCTTTAACTTATACATAACCAATTTAAAATAATAATGTACTTTCTTAGTTAACTAGTTGCTTAAGATTTTAAATTTTAATTATTTATTTTGATATGCTTTGGAATCAAGATAAAAGCTACCTACTTATTCTCCGATGTACTCTTTTATTAACACTAACTTAAATTTGGGGTATTTTTCAAACATTGATAAACTTAATTTATCTTATTTTATCTTATGAATAAGGACAAAACGAAACCAAGAAAATAAAAATTACACATTCTACTGATGAACTAGAGAGGTCCTTGATAGTTTATCAATATAATCACAATTAGTATAGTATATGTGAACAAAAATAACTAGTAAGGTTATGTTAATATAGTAGCTTAATATATGTCATTATTAATTATGGTTTTCTCTTATGGCATACAACTAAATGATTATGGTCATGAACCAACTAAGGAAAAAATGAAGTATGCCTTCAAACACTATTATGAAAGAATGGTGGAAGTTTACCAACCCATGCCTTTAGTGATTAATTGTTAATTATATGTTAATTTTTTAACTTATGTATAGTTAGAATTATTATTTAATTAATTGAATTATTATTAGGGGTGGCAGGTGTTAGGGGGGTCATCACTAACCTCAAGAGAAATAAAGAATCAACCTTTGTGTGGAGATTAGGCAAGACCACCAATAATCAATTCAAAGCACTAGATCTCTTGCAAGGGATGTCAATCATGAAGAAAATGGGAACTAACCATATTTTAGTGATAGGAGACTCCTCATAAATAATACATCATATGGCCATAGAACATTGCCACATGCAAACCAACTAAGAAAGATAGTTTTTAGAGCCCAACGAATAATTTAGAGCTTTGAATCCATAGAATTCTATAATGTTTTGAGAGTGTTAAACTTCACAATAGATATTTTGGAAAATGAGGATTGCCTCTTGCAACTTGGAATGATGACAACAAAAGGGGGCATTATTCTACCTTATCATCTCCCATGAAATATGCATCAACCATCATTCATTGTATGATAAACACCTCAACCCAAAGTAGTAAAGTGGATTTTGGAAGTTCCTACTTCTGAGACAGGGATACAAACTTCTATAGAAAAGAAAATAAAATAAATATCTCTTTGTAAAAGGAGATAAGGCCTACCTCATAAAAAAACATAAGGGGAGAAACAAAATATCCCTGGTAGCAACAAAACAAGTGCATACAGGAAGACTAATAGAGACGTGCCAAAAGAAAGAAAACTTCATATCTAATGGAATGATGGACTTGGAGAAACAAGTGAAGGCCATGTGGTTCTATCTTCTCCATTTTTGGGTTTTTGGAGGTGAAAAACCTCCTAGTGGGAAGGTGAGATCTGAAATGGAACATTGAAAAAGATATGGTTTATTTTAATGATTATATGTTCAATTTTAGTTCTTTAATGGATTTAAATCCTCCCCAAAATATCCTTGCCTTTCTATACTATTATCATTCCTTATAAATTTCCATGCATGCAGAGCCAAGGATGCAGTGGAGGGGAGAGAATATTTTTGCACTCCATATTCTACATCAAGGAACAAAAATACCAAGGCAAAAAGGGGCAATGTGGGATTAGGGATATGAAACACTGTGGGCACACAATGATCTGAACGAGTCCTTGTCGCACCACACACTACACCTCCTACTCTATAAAGGTTAGATTGTGCAAATATTTGGGCATGTAGAGAGTGAACCGTGTAAAAGAAGGGAGGAATGAAATACCCCAATTTTGATGGATAAAAGTTGTGTTGATGTTTTGGTAGTTGCGGGAGGTATTAACCTCCAAGTGTAACCTTTATACTTAGAATAAAATATTCTAGAAGTAAGAGGACCATTAAAAAGATGTGTGAAAACCCTAGAAGAGAAGTTGGCCCAAAGAAAATAATAATAAAGTATTAAAAGGCTCCAGAAAGTGAGGTCGACATCACATGAAAAGACACCTTAGCAGACTAGTATAAATATAGGTTAGGCACTCCTCATTTGTACACTCTCTCACTCAACAGAAGAAGGGCACAAGTATGAGGAGCATCAACTACAATTGTAGCAAAAGAAGGCACAAGTTTGGAGATGGTGGTGCAACAATTGTCGTGGTGTAATCTCATTCTTTTTGGTATCTCTCTTGTGTTCTTCTATTAATAAAGGTACACTTCTATTAATAGAGGTACATTCTCTTGGTATTGTGTTGTTGTTGCAACAATGGTGTTTATGGTTAGGATTTATCTATTGGTTCTAGTGTGGACTTTCCATAATCATTCTATCTAAGAAAATGTTAGTGTGCTCGGGGGTAGCACAGTGAATGCCTATGGTTGGGTGACAATGATGTGACATTGTATATGGTTAAATGAGCATACAAATATTTTAGCATGGTTTCAGAGCTGGTTTCCTTTGTAACAGTCTAATCACTAGAAGGAATATCCTCAGTTTCCCCCACTGTCAAATGTGTTGAGCACTTACTGAACCCATCAAGAAGGTTACCTAAGTAGGGTGCATATTTCCCCTAGACCAGATCTCCAAAATTATGAAATTTAGGGTTTCCTCATAAAAACCTAGGTCTGTAGTACCAGTTGCAGTTGCAGTGCTAGTTGATTCGTGCTAGTTACTTAATGCCAGTTACAATGCTAGTTACAACACCAATTGCGGTGCCAGTTATATCACCAGTCACAGTACTAGTTGTAGTTACTCTGGTCTTGTAAATTTTATGATAACTCGTTGAGAAACTCATTGAAAGGATGTTGAAATTATTCTTTCCCTAGATCAACTCGCTAGCCATTCTTCCGGTAGTTAGGGTTTCTAGTTTTGTAGCAACAACAAACCCTAACCCAAATTTGTTGGGAACTTTCAATGAAGTGTTGGGCCTAATTTTTAGTTGTCCTAGTGCATCCTACCCTAGCACATCTCCAATTATCTTTGGATTACAAGTTGGAGCACTTTGAAATGTTTGGGTTCGTCATTGTTTGTCACTACTGTCGAAGGTATGTACTCATATATGTTTAAATTGTATCACTATCTTGAGGGTGTCTGTAAGAGAAGGGATCTTTTTGTCCAAGAGACAATTGTAGATCTAGAGGGATCTCAGATCCAACACATTCAAAGGAACAACACACTCTGGGTTTGATTAATTTGATATGCCTCTAACTGTTATGTAATTATTATCTTATGAACATCTAGTTGTATTTTGATCTATTGAAGTCAAACCTATGGTCAAAGTTAAAGTTATAAGACGACTTTAGTCAAAATATTAGATTGATTAAGGTTGAGTTTTTATATTTTATTTACAAAATATTTCCTAATTTAGTTTTCATTCAAGAAATCATATTGTCTTCGTACAGGGGACGGGTCGGAGAGAATACTTGTCATATTGAGTGAAGGAGACTCATAAGAAAATCAACAACACTCATTCTTGAAGATAAGACTCCAGGTCTAGGTTTGATTGATTAAATTGATAAGTTTCCAAATTGCACATATCAAGTTTGATAATTGCTATATTACAAGTAAACACTATAGTTGTGACAATAATCTTTGAAAGGTTTTATTACTGCTAGATACAATGAATAATTGGTAGCATGTGATTACTATTGATATAAATGCTTATTGTACTTATTTTCAAGATGAACTAACATCTCCACTAGGAGCCACTTCTTGTTTTTCTTCCAGGCAGGTCACTTTGGTAATGCTATGATGATTACCATGAAATTGTCTTTCTAACACAAAGATGTTCTTGTGAAAATGATTTTTGCTTTTGTTTCTCTTGTCTCAGGCAGGTTACCATGGAGAAATGATTGGTCACAACATTGGAAGAGTGTTATTCCTATTTCTTATTATTGCATTTTAAAACTTTTTGGCTCTTGTTCCAGGCAAGTCACAAGTGATAGCTCTGAGAAGGAGCTACTGTGACGATTGTTCTCATTATTATTTTTATTATTATTATAAGAGTATTATTTGTGTCTATTGTTTTACCTTGTTGTTGGTCTTGTTCCGGGAAGGTCACAGGTAATAAATTTGAGGGGATCTATAGTGACAGTTGCATAAGGAAACATATTAGATGGTCTCTAGTTTGATACATGGAGCATACTATCCATATAAGAAGTTGTATGCATGACCGTATACATCCATGTACCAAAGAAAAAGAGGACGGAGTTAAAACCTTCTGGAAATAAAGGTACTTTTGTGAGATACAAAGTATCTCATATGGAGATTAATTTCAAGGAGCAGAAGGCCTCAAAGTTGACCGAACATATCGCTCTAGTTCAGTTGATCACTCTTCAGATCATCAAGAAGAGTTAGTAGAGCAAGAAGGGCCTACCCAAAATCGTTGCAGTAACCAAGAAGAGACCAACATGGTCTCATAACACTTTGTAGGATGCAAAGATATATAACATTAATGAGACATATCATGAGGAGCAGATGGCTCCACCAGTGGTGAGGCAGGTGGTCCCACCAAGTACCAGCTAAGAAGGAGCTATAGTTCATAGGGAGTCAATCCTCACGATCCAGTAGAGAGGAGCAACCTCCCCAGAACCATTCATAGAATACTTCAAAGGAAATCATCACACATAGAGGGAGAAGATGGATCCAAAGATTATATAGACTCATAGGGAGTCAAGCTTAAGAGACAGCATGGCCAAGACTCAGAGTGAGCTTGATATCAAATAGAGTGATTGGCTTAGAGACTTTCATTTAGAAAGTATTCCTACAAAAATTCAAATGGGAGAGAGAGACATCTTGTAGGACTGATAAACAGGTGCCATGAGTTGAGGAGACTAGATCGAAGATTCAAATGCTTTGAGGAGATATGAGACCTCCTGGAATATTCCCTTTTTTCAATAATAGAGAAGGAAGCCATTCAAAAAGACTGGGATATGGATTTTTTCCTTGAGACCAGAAGGGAAGTCAATGGTGACTTCCAAATTGATCTACAAGATCAAACATGTTGTTGAAGGCAACATAGAGATGTACAAAGCCTGATTTGTGGCTAGAAGTTTCTTCCAACAAAAGGGATAATATTATGACAAGACACTTGCTCCAGTTGTCAAAAGAAGTGCACTTAGAGCAGCCACAAGATACATGAGAAGGAGTCTCATGTCTGTAGATTGAAGAAAGCTTTGTACGGGCTTAAGTAGGCACCCAGGGCAGGATATGTCAGACAGTTATTTTGATGAGCTTTGGATTGGTTTCCCTTTGATATTGGATGATCTATTTCTAACATGGAACGAGAAAATCATCGTTGAGTGCAAGAGAAATATTTCATCAGAGTTCAAGATGAAAGACTTGGGTATGATGCACTATTTCTTGGGTCTAGAGGTGTGGTAGAAACCAGATGAGATTTTCTTGTGCCAAGGAAAATATGTTGTAGAGATTCTGAAGAGATTGATAATGATGGATTGTAAAGCCACACCTACACCAATGGTGACAAATCTGAAGTTATTGAGTGAAACATCTTCAAATAAAGTGGATGCCAACATGTATAAATATATGATTGATTCTTTGATGTAATTAACAAACAAAAGGCTCGATATATGTTTTGCGGGGAACACATTGAGTTAATATATGGTTTAGCCAAAACATGTTCACTTGGTTGCAGAAAAACATGTGTTGAGGTACCTGAAGGGTACAATGGATTATGGACTCAGGTGTTATGCAGATTGTGAGATTAGACTGCATGGGTACACAGATTTAGATTGGTCCAGTAGTGCTACAAACTAGAAAATTACATCGAGATGGTGTTTAAGTTTGGGATTGGGTATGATCTCATGGTTCAGTAGAAAGTAGTCCAGTGTAGTGCTCAGTACGACTAAGGAAGGGTACATAGCAGCATGTTCAACTAGTAGTGAAGCAGTGTGGCTTCAAAATTTGTTGGTTGGTGTGTTTGATCTTGAGTTAGAGGTGACTTGCATCTCATGTGACAACCAAATTTGTGTGAAGTTGTCGGAGAACCCAATGTTTCATGACAAGTTGAATCATATCGAGATCATGTATCACTACATCAGGGATATGGTGCAAAGAGGAGTGGTGAAGCTCTAGGTTGTGGCTACAGATGATCAGGTAGTTGATGTGTTGACCAAGCCTTTGTCGAGGGTGAAGTTTGAGTACTTTAGGGACAAACTTAGTGTGGTCCAGAAGGACGTACCCTTGTGATAGGGTATGATGTGTTACATATGCAACTCCAAATAACAACATGGTATAGTGTGGGAAGTTGACATAGACTGTGGCACCAATCAGGATGATGTGTATTCATATCCTTCGGGGAGAGCGTGTGTTCCTAGCAGTGGAGACCCAACCAGATTGTGTGATTGGAGGCTTCACACAGATCCTTTAGGAGAGCATGCCTCTGGGACAGCTAGAGGGCCAACCCAGTGTGTTGGACGTTTGCTACTCTAGTGAAACAGTCTGGTACACAGGTCTGCTACTCCAATGAAATAATATGGTACGTAGGTACTCTAGTGAAATAGTATGGTATATTTCTACTCCAGTGAAATATTCTAGTATGCATAAATACTCCAATTAAATAGTCTGGTACAATGAGATATCTCTACTCCAGTGAAATAGTGTAGTACGCATAGCTAATCTAGTGAAATAATCTGGTATGTTGAGATATTGCTACTCCAGTGAAATAGTCGGGTATGCATAGCTACTCCAATGAAATAGTCTGGTACGTTGAGATATTGCTACTCTAGTGAAATAGTCTAGTATGCATAGTTACTCCAATGAAATAGTCTGGTACGAAAAGTTACTCCAGTGAAATAGTCTGGTACGCTGAGATATTTCTACTTCAATGAAATAGTCTGGTATGCATATCTACTCCAGTGAAATAGTCTGGTACGCTAAGATATTTCTACTCCAGTGAAATCGTCTGGTACGCATGTTACACTGGTGTGCCAACTAGTGGGATTCAGTTTGTGTTAGATGCATGACTATGACATGACCATAAGATAATCTGTTTGTGTGACTATGACAGATCCTATGTGGCTATGACGAGGGTACTTGTTACATGATATGTTTAATCATGAGATGGCATGTGTGGCCATGCTACTTGTGACATGATCCATTTGATCCTTAGATAGCCTATGTGGCTATGGCGATGCTACCTGTAAATTGGTCTGCAAGACCATGTGAGATGGATGGATGTGATTGAGACCATTACATGAAGAACATCTCAATTAATACCTCTCTAGCTAAGAGGGAGTGTTGATGTTTTGGTAGTTGCGGGAGGTATTAACCTCCAAGTGTAACCTTTGTACTTAGAATAGAATATTATGAAATTAAGAGAACCATTAAACAGATGTGTGAAAACCCTAGAAGAGAAGTCGACCCAAAGAGAATAATAATAAAGTATTAAAAGGCTCCAAAAAGTGAGGTCAACCTCACATGAAAAGCCACCTTGGAAGAATAGTATAAATGAAGGCTAGGTGCTCCTCATTTGGACACTCTCTCACTCAGTAGAAGAAGGGTGCAAGTCTGAGGAGCAAAAACTATAGTTGCAACAGAAGGAGGCATAAGTCTAGAGAGGGTGGTGCATCAGTTGTCATGGTGTAATCCTAGTCTTTCTGGTATCTCTGTTGTGTGGTTCTCTTGGTAAAGGTACACTTCTATCAATAAAGGTACACTCTCTTGGTATTGTGTTGTTGTTGCAACAATGATGTTTTTGGTTAGGGTTTATCTATTGATTGTGGACTTGCCGAAATCATTCTATATAAGAAAAGGTTAGTGTGCTCAGGGGTGGCATAGTGAATTCCTATGGTTGGGTGAAAATGATGTGACAGTGTCTATGGTTAAACGAGCATACCAAAATGTTAACAAGTTGAAGGATGTAATATGTAATATTGTAGATTCAATGATAATAAAAAAATACAACATTGGTTATAAATGAGAAGGGAAAAATAATGGGGCACAATGAATCCACAATATGGGAAATAAATAGGGCTTAGGTGGGGTAAGGGGAAAGAACCTTAGTAAGTGACTTAACCCAAAGTTATAATGACCTTAATTGTTTCCCTTGATTATTAATTAACATATGTTTTATTAAGGCTTGGGGGTTAGTGCATGAAGGAGGTACATGGATCTCCATAAGGATATGTGGTTGCTTCATGCCATGAAAACTTATGCTATACCTTTCTTCCATGCAAGAAAATTGGGAGGGTTGGGAAAAAAGAGTGTGAATGTTATTGGGTGTTGTTCGAATTAACCGAGAGATTGAATTATCATGAGTTCAAATTACCAAGTGAACTATCATTTGGTTGGGGGAAATCAAGAGACTTATCTCTAAGTGAACTGATATGAACTTGTTGTAATCAAATTATGGAAAGCTACAACCATGAATTATGATACAATTGTGGTTGTATGGAATGATAATTATTGACATTTAGAACTTTTGTTATAATTGATAATCCCTAAAATCCTCGCAATGAGATTTCCTAGCCAATCTGTGTTGGATCCTTGTAGCAAAGTGGGATAGCCTAAGGGACTATTGAGTAGAGAAGGGGATCTCATTCCTTAGGTTGATGGGGAAAGAGGGTTGCAGATTGGCACTGTTGTATGAGTAAATATTAACTGTGAATGTGGGAATTAGGATATGAAAAGAGAATTAGAGCCATCCATAGGAATATTTCACCCTTGTGGATTCATAGCCTCATCTCAGGGGTGGCCTCTATTATAAAGAAAATTTTTGCAATAGGGAACCTATGGGTGGGTGGAAGGTCCTTATTTTATAATTATTTGGTGGACACTTTCCAAACATATAAGTGTTCATGAACATACCTATTAATTATGTTGAATTGATTCTATTCTATTATGGATTTATTAGTTTCTGGTTTGTTTAGACATGTTTGCATGTGTAAGCTTGTAGTTATAATGTATCGTGCCATTGTGACTAAATGATTAATCATTCTTGCATGAGTTTTCATTGTCATGATTGCATGTGTTAATTAATTAATAGTAGAACAATGAGGAAACATATCAAAGAAATAAATTTGGAGTGAAATTGGTGGCTTCAAGAATACACCATATCCTCAATAAAGTACAGAGGGTATTAGGTACATTACAATATAATACTAGATTTATTGGTTACAACACTAGGGTTGTATGGGCTAGAATTCATTTGTATATGAAGAAATTGTAGTTTTCTTGTCAATTGTTTGATGAAATACATTGAGGAGAATAATTTGGGAAGTATGCTTGAAGAGGGAAATTGTTGGAATGATGACTCAAATTCCAAAATTGGATTCTTATTAGAGCATATAGAGGGACAATTGTGTAATTATGGATTGTAGAGTTCTGTTGCATGGAAATTTGAGTAGAAATGTAGTTTGCGAGATATGTGTTTGAAAAAATGTCCATGAGGAGAAAGGATCGTATAGAGACATAAATTTAAGCTTAGAATACTAAATCAAGTATGGGTGTAGTCATTGGAAAGACAATTCAGAGGGCAATAATTGTAATGGCTAACATCTTGGAGAAGTGATTTAGAATTATTCAAAACTTGAGAAGTAAGAAGGAAATAACCTTGATTTGATAAAATCGATGAAGTGTATAATTACCAACATTTGAAAGAAAATGATACAGACTAGGAATTGATATTTAGCTAACAGTTAAATTAGTATGCATACTTCTTGCAAAGTTAGAGCTATAGCAAGGACAAGTAAAGAACAACTGATTCACATTTAGGAGCGGAACGAACTGATTAACATATTGAATACAATAAACACAAAGATATGAAGAATAACACAGATATTCAGTGAACAATATCTTCTATTGAATAATGAAATAGGATGAAACTGCAAAACTGCAGAACTGAAACACTTGCTCGAATGGTGGTAGTTATCTCTGAGAAGAGATGTGGCTGCTATGCGCATCCGTCTGAGAAGAATGGATTACAATAAGTCTCCAGAGGCCTTTTTGATATTACTCATGAATGCAAAAACTCTAGACATCCAAAAACCTAACCCTAGAAAGTGAAACACCAAAAGTCATGTGGGCCCCTATGGGTGAGTTGGTGTAAGTTGGTACCTTAACTTCCTGGGGTTGTAACTTTTGCATACGACCTCCGTTTTAGGCGCGCGATATCCCATTGGAAAGGTCTTCCAGAGAGCTACACATTTCACAATCAAACTTTGACTCAGTCTACATTTTGACTATGGTGAGCCAAAAAAACAACGTTTAGGGCCCCAAAATGGCCCTGGAAGTACAACAAGATGTGCTGACATAAAAACATACAAAATAAGCCAGTCGGATTAGGAGAGAGGCCACCAGTATCCACTTGGAGGATGTGTGGGGCTTCAGATAGCCCCAGAAGTGTAGAATCCACAATTATAAAGAAGTACAGAAGAACATGTTGAACAAAACCGGACAAGAGGAGCCAGTTGGAATAGGTGGGTGTCCACCAATATCCACCTGGACCAATCCTCCCCCCTTAGGAAGAAATGGTATCCATTGCATTGAGTTCCCTCATCAGATGAGGAAAATTATGCTGGATTTGGCCCCGGGTGAGCCACTTTCCTTGGTGTAGGAGTTTACAAGCCTTGACAACCCAATAAAGCTGGATCCTCTGCTGGTGAGTGCGCTTGACCTGTGTGTCCACTATATGATCAGTGGAGGCTTGTTCCATGCAGTCAGGGTTGAGATCTGATGGTTCCACCTGTTCTGCAATCTCTGAGGTGTCCAATAATGGTGGAAAATATGGTCGAAGGAGGTCCACATTGAACACTGGATGTAGGCCAAGGAAGGGTGGAGTGTTGAGCTCAAAATCATTGCTACCCACATCCTTGGTGATAGTGTAAGGCCCATAGCGAAGTGGGTGAAGCTTTCGATGGGGCCCTGTGAGATGCTCCTTCTGCAAATGTAACCAAACTTTTTCGCCAACCTGAAACTGGTGTGGTACCCTATGTTGATCACGGCGTTGCTTGTACTTAGCATTGGATTTCTTCAAAATCGCTTGGACCTGTTGGCGGATGTGTTGAATCCGCTCAATGAATTTGGTGGCTTTGTCGATTGCAGACTGATCATGGGAAGAGTCTATCTATGTGGTAGCAAGAGGAAGTGCAACATCAATGGGTCCCAAGGGTTGGAATCTCAAACCCACTTGAAATGGGATATGGCCAGTGGAGCTATGGAGAGCCCTGTTGTATATGTGTTGAACAGAGGGAGAATCTCGTCCCATGTACAAGGATGCTTAGAATTGTACATGTGTAGGATGTGCACAATCATCTGATTGAAGACCTCTGTTTGGCCATCAGTTTGGGGGTGGAAAGCAATGGAATTTGTGATCTTGGTGTCCAACAGAGACTAGAGACTCGATAAAAATGTGTTGGGGAACCTGTTGTGTCGATTAGAGATGTTGGTCTATGGTATCCCAAAGTGGACCCACACTCGTTTGAAGAAGAGATTGGTAGTATATGTCATTGTTATATTCTTCTTGTAGGCTGTGAGGGTGGCCATTTTTGAAAACCGATCAACGACCACAAATACACAGCCATGTCCTTGCTTGGTGGATGGTAAGCTAGACATTTAATCCATTGAGATGGATTCCCAAGGATTCTAGGGAATAGTAAGAGGGGTGTATAAGCCTCACTTCTTGATGGTTGTCTTGGCAATGGCACATGTAGTGAAAGATTTGATATACTTGCTGACGTCCTGTTGAAATTTTGGCCAATAAAAATGTTTCTGAAGAACGACCACAATTTTCTCCATGCCAAAATGTCATGCCACCCGACTGTAGTGGGCTTCCCAAATCATCTTTGCATGCTCACTTGTAGGAACATAGAGATGGCCCATGTGGCATAAGATTCCATCCTGAATGTGAAAATTGGTGATTGTTGTGCCTATACCCAAGAGCTGATAGGTGGTGGTGAAGTCTGGATATTGCTGATAAAGTTGGGGCCACTCAGACACTTCATGTCCACAGGAATGGAGCACAGTGGTGAGTGAAGCCACAAGAGGCCGACTGAGGCAGTTAGTGACATGATTAATGATACATGTCTTATACTTGATGTTGATATGGAACTATTGTAGGTAGGTGAACCACTTCTGATGGTGGTCGTTCTACAATTTCCCCCGTGTCTGTATGAACTACAAAAGCTTGTGATCAGTGTGTATGATCATCTATTTTCCCATAATGTAATTTTTCCATTGACGACAGGCTTGTACAATGAAATACATTTCCTTATCATAGGTGGGGTATTTCTAGAAAATGTCAGAGAGTGTCTCACTATGGTATGCCACCGGATGCATGTGTTGAGTGAGAAATCCACCCACAACATAGTCAGATGCATCAATCTCAATCTCGAATGGTTGTTGCATATTGGAAAAGGAGAGTACTGGATCTGAGCACAAACGATGCTTCAGATCAAAAAATGCTCATTGTTTCTCCTTCCCCCACATGAACTTGGCCCTATCACTTCCCTTGGTCACCTGGATGAGGGCCCATGCAATATGGGAGAATCCCAATATGAACTGTTGGTAGAAGTTGTCTAGTCCTAAGAAGATCTGAAGCTCGGTCAGTGTGGTCGGGGCTGGCCAGTCATGGATGACTTGGATCTTAGCTAGATCAACTTGTACCCCATGATCATCAACAATATAGCAAAATTATTGTAACATGTTCATTCCAAAAGAGCATTTTTCCAAGTTGGTATGTAGCTTGTGCTTGTTGGAGTTACTTCACACACAACTATGATTTATTTTTCCTAAGGTTTTTCCTTGTTTATTAGTCATAATTAGTCATTATCCAGTCTCCTATATTTTAGGGGAGAATATTATCTTTCAGTTGACACTTCAGTTTGACTAGTTGAGTTGAGTTTAGATGATGCATTGGTTTTGTCACCATGCAACATTGGGATCATCAATAGATAATGCACACTTGCCTTGGGATCATCTTTGTTCAGTCAATTAACTGAAGACTAGTTAACTAGTTAACTCAACTAGGTGGCAGTTCACTCTCGTAACTGCCTGAGAGACTAGACTAGGTGGAAATTCACTCACGTAACTATTGGTGTGTGTCCAGATCACTCTAGACCACCACTATGGCGCATTGGTTCTCCTCCAATGCACACTCATTGAGTTATACAGAGTATATCATGTGTAAATTATTCATTATTCATAACGGTTAATGGGAATTCTTCCATTCTTTCTCTCCTTCTTGTTTCTCAAATTCTCTATGTAAATGTGTGTATCATTATTTAGTTAGATCTATTCTATGCAGGTTCAACACATTTACAATGCTGCCACATAGTGCTCAAAATCTGTTGAATTTGTTACATGTGCTCCTCCCACGTCCTGCTGAAGATGAGGATGTCATCCAAATATACCACCACAAAGGAGTTGGTGAAGGGTCTCAATACATCATCCATCAATCTCATGAAAGTGGTTGGTGCATTTGTTAAGCCAAAGGGCATGACTATCCATTCGAATAGACCTTCTTTGGATTTGAAGGTTGTCTTCCATACATCATTTGGTTTGATGGGAACCTGGTGGTATCTAGACTTTAGGTCAATTTTGCTAGAGAAAATTTCCCCCTCGATTTGGTCAAGAAGGTCATCAATCCTAGGAATGGGGTACCGGTTCTTGACTGTGATTTTTTTTAAGGATTTGTAATCAATGCAAAGTCTCCATGTCCCGTCCTTCTTTTGCATCAGTACAATCGGGCTTCCGCAAGGGGAGGATTTGGGTCTGACGTGCCCCTTTTGAAGCATCTCTTGGATCTGTCACCTTATTTCATCATTTTCCATCAGTGAGTGATGATAGACTAGTCCATTAGGTAGAGGTGCGTCGAGGGTCAGATCAATTGGATGCTTGACTTGGCAGTGTGTCGGTACCCCTGTAGGTGAGGAGAATATGTCTCTATATTCTTCTACGATCCCATCCACTTACTTCTGCTAAAAATATAGGCTCTATGTAGAAGCCATGGATGTGGTGGTGACCTTCTACTTACTGTGAGCATGGATCACAAAGAATATGAACTTCCCGGTCTGTGAGATGACCTTACTACATTTCCTAGCAGAGATTAAAGAAATAGAAGTAGGCGACACTACCTCTAGTATCATGTACAATTGTCTACCCAAAGTAATAATAACACTACGAGGTCTAGACTCATACACAGCATGGCACTTACACAAATATGGTTGTCCTAAAAGAACATCAAAAACTTCAAGGGGAGAAATATCACACAGTACCTCATCTTTGAAAGGCTTGATTTCATAGGGCAGACAACATTGTTGGCTGACATGGAGATCTCTTCCTTGGAGAAGCTAGCCGATGGTGTAGGCTTGCGGGTGCAGTGTCATTGGCAGGTCCAGCTGCTTGACGACCTCTGCTAAAATCAATTTCTTCTGACTACCGCTATCGACAACGAAATAAAGCAAAGCCCCCTTTACCCACTTCTGCGAGTGAAAAAGGTGTTCCCCTTCCTCTGGTTCTTTTGATTCTCTTGGTTGGACTTTGGTGGTAGCGATAGTGGAATTGGGTTCAACATCAATAATCTGCTTCCATCCTCCAGGATTTGATTTGGAATCAGAATCGGCCTCTGACTCAGAATCCTTCAGTTCGGCCATGAGGGATTTCTTTGAGCGACATTCTTCGATGTTGTGCCAAGGGATTTTATGGTACTCACACCATTTTCCCGTTTCCTTCTTCGTCTTCTCATTGCCCTTCTTGTGTTGCGGCTTGGACTGGTTGTCCTGAGGGCATCCATCTCGAATTGGTCCCTTGTTGTGTGGGTTGGGGCGGCCTTTTCCTTTCTTCGATTGTGAGGGTTTTGCATATCCAAACTCTCTCCTTTTCTACTTAAATTTTTGCTCGATCTTGACAACCTATCTATAAGTAGTGCCCAATGAGGCGATGTCCAAAAACTCCATTTCTGTTTGAATGTATCTATGCAAACAACTGAGGTGCACCAGATGATGCTCAGAGTCTTTGATACCCAATTTGGTGCATAGGGTATGGAAAATATTGGTGAAATCTGGTACTTTATGGTCCCTTAACATCGGGTGGTCCATCTGGTGTACTGGTCCTCGTAGCTTCCAATAGGGTAGTAATGTTCTTTAATGGTGTCCCATAAGAAATCCCATGTAGGGGGTACCACAAATATTGCAGATTCCTCCATGGCCCTTTTCTTAGAGTAAGTATCCCACCATTCTTTAACATGGGGAATGGCCTTGAGGAGTGCAAAAGTGATCTTTTCTCTATCGAAAAAATTGTGGAACGAAAAATAACCTTCGAGCAGATTCAACCATTTATCTACAACATCTACATCTATCAGTCCTTTAAATAATGGAATATAAAAATTTACGTGTACCTTGAAGGGGGTTGCATGGCCGCTTGATGAATATGATTCTCACATGGGCAGTCGTCAAAGGAATTGTCCGAAGTTGTCCATCATTTCATTCCTTTGTTGCGCGAGGGATTCCTTGAGAAACATTTTAATAGGATATCCTGCTCCATCATATTTCTTTCTATCCCCCATGGGTTGTTTTCAGGCTCGATGCAACCAATATTGTAATGGCTCGATTGGTTCGAGTCCCAACTTCTTATACCCAGATCTTTTCGGGGACATGCACGAAGAAAAATAAATGAAGAGCGGACTGCTTTGATACCACTGATTCGAATTTAGGAGTGGAACAAACTAATTAACATATTGAATACAATAAACACAGAGATATGAAGAATAACATAGATATCCAGTAAACAATATCTTCTATTGAATAATGAAATAGGATGAAACTGTAAAACTGCAGAACTAAAACACTTGCTCGAATGGTGGTAGCTATCTCTAAGAAGAGATGTGGATGCTATGTGCATCTGTCTGAGAAGAATGGATTACAATGAGGCTCCAAAGGCCTTTTTGATATTACTCATGAATTCCAAAACCATAGACATCCAAAAAGCTAACCCTAGAAGGTGAAACGCCAAAAGTCATGTGGGCCCCTATGGGTAAGTTGGTGTAAGTTGGTACCTCAACTTCCCAGGGTCGTAACTTTTGCATATGACCTCTTTTTTAGGCGCGTGATAGCCCGTTGGAAAGGTCTTTCAGATAACTACACATTTCTTTGTCAAAATCTGACTCTATCTATGGTTTGACTATGGAGAGCTAAAAAAACAATGTTTAGGGCCCCAAAATGGCCCTGGAAGTACAACAAGATGTGCTGACATGAAAACATACAAAATAAGCCAGTTGGATTAGGGGAGAGGCCACCAGTATCCACCTGGAGGATGTGTGGGGCTTCAGACAACCCCATAAGTGTAGAACCCACAATTACAAAGAAGTACATAAGAATGTGTTGAACAAAAATGGACAAGAGGAGCCAGTTGGAATAGGTGGGTGTCCACCAATATCCACCTAGATCAACAATATTGAATAATATTATTAAAAAGGAGACATGGAATATGTACAAAGAAATTACATATAGAAAAAATAAGTTAGAGGCTTGAATATCAATGTAGAAGAGACAACGTCTAACAAGCACAAAAAAATAATGGAGTCATTATAGCTAGTGGAAATTATAAGGATCTTGAAGATGGAGATGCAAAGTTGTAGAGAGGATGTTGAAAGATAAAGAGGAGAAAAATTAGTGGAACACTCCACTACTATAGAGATTAAATAATTTACAAAATAAAATTAAGGATGGATCAAGTTCAAGGTATGAAGAAGGAGGTAGAGTCCAGTCAAGAAGATAAAACCATGGAATTTCCAAGTACTCAAAAAGTGATACCAAAACTCGAAGGCATCATTACTCACTAGCACATTCAATGAGGAATTCATATGCATATTATGAATCACATAGCAACCCAAAAGTGTCTCCATTCAAACATTAAAGGAGAAGGTATGGGTAAAACCAGTTGCAAGGAGAGCTTAGGAAGATAGGGCCACCAACCTTTTATGGTGAAAACAAGATGGGAGAGGATGTTGAAGTTAGGTTTATAGGAATAAGAAAGTACTTTCAACTACATAATTATTCATCTAATCTAGAAGCCAAAAATTCCATATACGACCTATAGGGGAAAGCTTCTATTTGGTGGGACTATATGAAACAAGTTAAGAACATTGATGAGAGGAGGATTTCTTATAAATAGTTCAAGAATCATATCCAGTAGCAATATCTTTCCAAGAATTACTATGACAAGAAGATGAAAGAATATTTTGAACTCAAGTTGTGAAATATGACCATGGAAGAATATGAGAAGAAGTTTTTGGAGTTGTTGAGGTATGTTAGCTATATTAAATATGAGAAGGAAAAGATACAGAGGTTCCTAAGTGGGTCACTTACATCCTACAAATATAAAATTCAATTTTATGAACTTAAGACTCTTTAAGAGATTATCAAGAAGGTCAAATACTTGTATGGTCATAGAAAAGGTAGAGCAGACTTTCTGAATTCTTGGAGAGATAAGAAAAAGGACAAGAAAGATCAGAGGAAGAAGGGATTTCAATCTGATTTCTTCAAGAATAGTCCCAATACATGTCAACAGATCCAACCATATCATAGTGGATCTAAGATGGTACAATCCTTGGTAAAAATAGAAATGCATACAATAAAATGTGGAGATGTGAAAGAGACCATTTGTACAGAGATTTCCTTCAAAAGGAAGGTAGAAAGAGGAACATGCACAACATACAAGAGGCAACTATAGTGGACAATGTGGGCAAGAAAATCCCAAGATTATATGTTTCCCTAGATAATTTATAGGCAAGCCATCAGTCAAACATGATTGAGGTGGAAGGTAAGATTACCAATCAACCTATAGGTAATCTTACCTTCAACCTCAATCATGTTTTGACTGTGAAATTCATTCCTAGAACCATTTATATAAGGGATATTTCACCCTTATAGTTGAAGAGATACTCCAAGAAAGGGTGTCAGTTGTATGCAACTCATGTGGAAGAGCCAAGAAAGTGCATAAGCCCAAATCTCAAGGACTTTCTAGTGCTACAGGAGTATGCAAATGTATTTAGGTAAATACTAGGATTATCTAAAAATATATATTGATTTCTCTATTAATTTGATGCCTAGATATGCTACAATATCTAGTACTTCATACATAATGAGTACACCCAAATTGAACGAGTTGCAAATGCAATTTGAATAATTTTTAAAGAAGGGGTGTATATGCTTAAGTGTCTCTCCTTGGGGAGCACCAGTACTCTTTGTAAAGAAAAAGATAGGAATTTGTTTTGTGCATTAATTTTTGACATCTAAACAAGGTCATTGTGAGAAATAAATATCCTCTACAAATAATTGATGACCTGTTTGATCAGTTGTGTGGAGCAAAGATATTTTCAAATATGTATGAGGTTGGGATACTATCAGATAAGAATAAAGGATGAAGACATTAGTAATACATCTTTCATAACTAGGTATGGACACTATGAATTTGTAGTGGTGTCATTTGGACTAATAATTGCACTAGCTACCTTCATGTGCTTAATGAATGGAATATTTAGAAATTACTGGGATACGTTTGTCATTGTATTCCTAGATGGAATTATTGTTTATTTAAAGTTATAGGAGGAGCATGAATAACACTTGAGGTTATTACTACAAGTTCTAAGAGAGAATTAGTTGTATGCTAGGTTAAGCAAGTGTTCCTTTTATTAGAGGCATTTTCATTAGCAGGGCCACATCATCTTTGAGGAATGAATAGCAGTAGATCCAAATAATATTGAATCTATTAGGGAATGGACTACACCTAAGAACATAGCCAAAGTAAGGTCAATCATGGGGCTTGCTAGATATTACAAAAGTTTCATAAAAGGATTCTCCAAGATTTCTCATCCCATTACATCTTTATAGAAGAAGGGAATTAAATTTGAATGGACACCAAAGTGTCAATAAATTTTCTTGTTGTTAAAGGAATTGCTTACTAGTGCACCCATTCTTAAGATTGTTGACCCAAATGAATATTTTTTGATATGTATAGATGCTTGCAAAGTGGAACTTGGTCGATTTCTTACTCATAATGGGCATGTGATTTGTTATGAATCTAGGAAGCTTAAGGAACATGAAGAGAACTATGTCGCACATGAATTAAAAATCACTAAAATAGTTCATGTGATAAATATGTGGAGACATTACTTGATGGGGAGAAAGTTTGAGTTAAGAATACACCACAGTGGTCTGAACTATATATTTGAAGATTAGACTTTAAATGCTCGACAAACAATATGGATGGAATTTATTAGTGAATATGACTTTGATATTAAACATATTAGAAGGAAGGAGAACAAGGTTACTAATGCACTCAACATAAGAGAACATGCAATGCATGTTATATCCATTAGTATGTGAAAATATCATTTGAGGAACAAAATTCTTCATGTTGTTACCTTTGATGAGCATTATCTTCATATTAAATAAGGCTTAAAACAAGAGAATGTATAGAAGAAGTATGAGGGTTGTAAGTTGGAAGAGAATGGAATTCTTATGCATAAAATTATAGTTTATGTGCCTAAATGCAAAGAAATGCATAATGTTCCATATGTTGAACATTATGATTATCAGAAGTCGATTGCGACATTAAGAAGGTCAATATTTTTTGCTAGGAATGAATAAGGGTGTGGTTGATTATATAACCAGGTGTATGGAATTTCAAAGAGTAATTGTTGATCACATACATCCAACGATTTTTCTACAACCATTTCCAATTCCAAAGTGGAAATAGGAAGTGGTAACTATTGAGTTTATCACCAAGTTGCCCAAGACAACAAGGCAACATGATTCAATTATGGTAGTGGTGGAAAAATTAACCAAAGTTGATCACTTTATTCCAGTTATGTTAGCTCATAAGGAAACTAATATAGCATAGATTTGCTTGAAGGATATTATCAAGTTGCATGGGATACCTAAGGAAATTATTTCATAAAGAGATCCAAAGTCTACTTCAAACTTTTGGAAAGGACTATTCAAAGGTTTTGGTACAAATTTGAACTTCAATACAATCTATCATCTACAAATAGATGGGAAAATAGAGAGACTCAATCAAGTGATTGAATATGTGTTAAGAATGTATGTGAGGGACAAGCCATATATGTAGGAGGATTGCTTGCAATTAGTAGAATTTTCCTATAATAATGGGTATCAAGCTTCACTAAATATAGGTCCCTTTGAGCCATTGTATGGTAGGAAGTGTAATACTCCAGTTAGTTTGGACAATCCAATAGGCCTAGTAGTACTTGGGCCAAAATTGCTCAAATAAATGGAAAAGAAAATGGGCAAGATCAAGTAGAATTTAAAGGTAGCATATAATATGAAAATGAGTTATGCAGATAAAGGTAAAATACTAAGGGAATTTAAATTTGGGGAGCATGTGTTTCTGAAAGTGAAACCAAAGAAATTTCATTTAAATTGGGGATTTTCACTAAAGTGGCACCCATATATTGTGGTCCATTTGAGATCTTGGATAGGATAGGACCCATTGCATACATGATTGCATTGCCTACTACCATAAAGGTTCATAATGTGTTTCATGTGTTATTGTTGAAGAGGTATGTGCATGATCCTAACCATGCCGTTGATTGGGATTTTCTTTAGGTGGAACTAGAAGGAAAATTCTAGGTACAGTCGGTGTGTATATTGGACATGAAGGTCACTGTGGTCAGGAACAAATCCATAGGGAAAGTAAAGGTCCAATGGACCCACTACAACCTTGAGGAAGCAATATGGGAGTTGGAGGATGCAATGCAGGAGGTGTATCTACAGTTGTTTTGACATTTTAATGTAAAAATTATTGTATATAATGATGATGTGTATCGAGGACGGTGAAAAATATAAGGGGAGAGGAATGTGATACCCTAATTCTTATTTTCACGTAAATATTGTGTATGTAGATGATGAATGGTTAAAATTCGAACGACGTAATATGTAATATTTTGCATTGAATGATTATAAAAAAAAATACATCAACAACTATAGAAGAGAAGGACAAAAGAATGTGGGGATATGACTCCACAAGAGGGGAAGGAAAGGGGTATTGAATATGCTAATGGGAAAGGACCTCAGTAAGTGACTTAACCTAAAGTCCTTGCAACATTAATTGTGTCCCTTGATTATTAATTAGTCTATATTTTATCGATCCTTGGGGGTTCGGGAATGAACAAGGTATGTGGGTGTCCATAAGTATATGTGTCTCCTTCATGCAATGCAAACTTATGTTATACATTTTTTCCATGCGAGAAAATTGGGGGGTTTATGGGAAAAGAGAGTGCAAATATTTTTGGGTCTCATTCAAATTAAGGAAGAGACCAAATTATCAAGAGTTTGAATTACCATGTGAACTATCATTCAGTTGGGGGAAATCAGGATACTTATCTTTGAGTGAAATAATATGAAATTACTATAATAAAATTATGGATATATACAACCATGAATTATGAGATAATTGTGGTTGTATGGAATGGTAATTGTTTTCAATCGGGAATTTTCTACAACCAATAATCCTTGGAATTCCAGCAATGATATTTCCTAGCCAACATGTGCTAGAGCTTTGTAGAGAAGTGGGATAACTTGAGGAACCACTAAGTAGAGAATGGGATCCCATTCCTTGGGTTGTGAAGGCTAATGGGGTAAGAGGGTTATGGATTAGCACTGTTGTAAGAGTAAATATTGACTATGAACCTAGGAATTGAGCTGTGAGAAGAGAATTAGAGCCAAATATAGGAAAAGTTTTCCCTTGTGGATTCATAGCCTCAACTTTGGGGTGGCTTCTATTGAAAAAATAATTGGTGCAAAAAGGAGCCTTTGGTTGGGTGGATCATCCTTCTTTTGCAACTAGTTGGTGGACACTTTCCATACATATAAGTTTCCGTGAATGCACCTATGAATTGTGTTAAATTAATTATGTTTATGTTATGGATTTTATTACTTTCTAGTTTGTTCAATCATGCTTGCATGTGTAAGAATACAGTTCTAATTTATGGCGCCATTTTGAATGAATGATTAATTATTCTTGCATAATTTTTCATTATCATGCTTGCATGTGTTAATTAATTAATAGAAAAACAATGACGAAAGGAATTAAAGAAACAAATTTGGAGAGAAATTGGTGGCTTCAAGATACCCCATATCCTCAATAAAATATAGAGGGTATTGGGTACATTACAAGGAGAGGAAAGTTTTCACTTCACACTATACACATTACACAAAAGGCATGCAAAGAAAAGGACCCACTAACATTCAAAACCATACCTCTACAATACTAAAGAGAGAGCCTTTTCCTACAAAAAGAGGACAATCCCAAGACTAAAAAACATAGCCTATCAAACAATGGATGTGACTACATAGAAAGGTGACACACATACTGTTAAATTTTGTGGAAACTTGTCACAGAGAATCTAGCTAGTAGAAAAATCACATAAATCTTGCAAGAGAGAAAAGAGAAAGAGAGACAATCTTGAGAGAAAGAATTAATTGTATTATTTCACATGAATAATGAGTAATACACACATACAAGTAGTCCAAGGGAAGAAATTCACCAATTTTAGGGAGTGCATGCACCAATCTCATGGCTTACATGCGCCATAGGAGTGATCTAAAGGAGATCTGGACATTAACTCACTATAATGAGAGACAACGACTAGCTAGTCTCAGTTAATTGTTTAAGAGGAAACAATTTAAATAAGTGACAAGTGTGGAGACCAAGAATAGTGCATTCACATTCATGCAAAGGAAGTGCATCCTCATGCCCTAAAATATAGGAAATATATGCATGAGTGGCCTTCCACTAGTCAACTGAGATCAATTGTGGCTAAACTGAAGTCCTAACTGAAGTGACAATGTGCCCTACCTTTTAGGAAGCGCCCTAATTTTTAGGAAATATTCTAAAAAATAGGAGACCCTCTCGATGACTATAAATCCCTAAAAATCAAGAAAATGAATTACTAGGTGAGTGTGTAAGTGTGTAATATCTCCAACACCCCCCCTGAACACTACTAAGGTGTAATGAAGAACGGGTCCCAGCTACAAGGCCGTGTTAGGTACCCATTTTACAATGCATCTAATAAAAATGTAAGGAAAGAGGGAAAACCTCATGGAAAAAATACCCCCTCAAAGTACAATGCATCAAAAAAGAAGAAGGAAGAAAGGAAGTTGCTAAGAAATTGTGTCCTCCACTCCAAGGAAACCCTGCAAATGTGCAAGTTTATGCTTGGTGAAGATTTTGTTGAAGATGTAGATGTTTGTATGGATCTGATGAAGTAGATTCACCAATGAGATGTTCACATATATCCTCTTTCTCTTATTGTATAGAAGAATATCCAAATCCCATACCATGTGAAATTTGGATGAAACTTTGCAAATTGCGCGGTCTTTTCCAAAAAAATCCTAAAAATTTGTTGATTTTAAAATGTTCATAAATTCACTTCTTAGACTCCATTTTGGACGATTGTTTTTTTGAAAGTGAGAATTGTTCCAAGAGGAATTCAAAAATCTAATTTGTTTCTACAAATTATGATTATAAAATGTCAGAATTGAATCTAAAGTGCACCACCCTCTTTTGGCTCTTGAAATGCATGCATGGTGCATGCAGGAGTCTCTGAGTGTGGCTCTTGAGGTGCATGCATGGTGCATGAAAAAGTGTCTACATGCAGATCCTAATATGCATGCATGATATATTCTGCATGTGATTCAGAAAACAAATCTGAAATGGAGTAAACATTATCTCGAATGAATGGAACAAAATTTGTGTAGATACCTATGTAGAAGGCTCTTCAAACTAAGAGGCTTGGTATTCCAATGGATTTTATGTTGGCTCTATATTCTCAACCTTCTGCATGCAATCTTCACAATCTTCCTTATTCCTAAATAGAACCTCCAATCTGGTCCATAGTTCGTCCAAAGTTGAGAGTGATTCCTCCTCTACATGATATTGTAGTTCAAGAGAAATAGACATGTAGATAAGTCCGAGAGCCATGTATTTTCTATTGAGAAAATAATTTTTCTCATTGGCAGAATCAAGATCTACTTATGTTGCCATGGTTATTTGATATAAGCCTCTACTTCCAAGAAGAATTAGAATCTTTAGCTTCCACTCCAAATAATTGTGCGGCATAAGAAGAATTTCCAATGAAAAATCCATTCTATCTTATTGTATCTTCCTCTTGAACCTGCAAATAAAGTGCA
The DNA here is from genome assembly GCA_009831015.1 of Picea engelmannii. Classification (NCBI taxonomy): domain Eukaryota; kingdom Viridiplantae; phylum Streptophyta; class Pinopsida; order Pinales; family Pinaceae; genus Picea; species Picea engelmannii. Next base: position 4,638 of record ML792215.1, on the reverse strand, counting down.
TATGTGCTTTCTCCTAGAAACAAAGCTCTAATACCATGTTAACTTTCGTGGAAACTTGTCACAAAGAATCCAGCTAGTAGAAAAATCACATAAAGCTTGCAAGAGAGAAAAGAGAAAGAGAAACAAGCTTGAGAGAAAGAATTAATTGTATTATTTCACATGAATAATGAGTAATACATGCATATAAGTAGTCCAATAGAAGAAATGTGCCAATATTAGGGAGTACATGCACCAATATCATGGAGTACATGTGCCATGCACGTCCATAGGAATGATCTAAAGGAGATTTTGACACTAACTCACTCTAACGAGAGTCAATTGCTAGATAGTCTCAGTTAATTGATTAAGAGGAAACATTTTAATTGAGTGACAAGTGTGGAGACTAAGAATAGCGCATTCATACAAAGGAAGTGTGCCCTCATGCCCTAAAATCTAGGCAATGGATGCATGAGTGGTCTTCCACTAGTCAACTGAGATCAATTGTGGCTAAAATAGATTTCTAACTGAAGTGAAAATTCACCCTACCTTTTAGGAAGCACCCTAATTTTTATGAAATCTCCTATAAAATAGGAGACCCTCTCGATGACTAGAAATCCCTAAAAATTAGGAAAATGAATTACTAGGTGAGTGTGTAAGTGTGTAATATCTCCAACATATATATCCCATCAAACAAGAAGATTCCATGTAGCATCCACATCCAAAAGTAACCTTAAAAAGAAGAAACGTAACACTAAAATTCATTACATGAGGTGGTTATGTTGGATGGTTTCGTTGGCAACATTTAGGTGTCTAGGAGACAATTGGATAGTTTGGAAGTCTCTTAGCCTTCCTAAAGGAAGAAAAATTGATGGAGGAAGAAAATAAAGAAGTTATTGGAGGATGAACAAAGGGGATTCAATTATAGAATTCACATTGAGAAGCTAGAAAGCTTGGCAATTTGAGGTCACAACAATGGAAAGGATGAGGATTTAGAAGAATCTAACACAATTAAGGAGTAAGAGTAACACAAGTTTATGTTGGAGATTGAATAGCTTCCGTTTGTAATAATTCCTAAGCATAAAAAATAGCCAAACAAATGTCATTTCTTACTGATTTTCCTACATAAGTTCTCGAAGTAAAATCTGTGTGATATTAATATGTTAATGATTTATTTCTTCAACATTTTTTGTAAGCTAGCAGAACTATTACATTAATATTGTACAATGGGTCAAAATAATGCCAATGTTTTTCGAGAACTAAAAATGAGGATTCATATGTATGTTCCAAGATATCATATGTTGTTATGGGCCTATAACAAACTTATAAACTTAATAGTATGGTGAAGCAAAACTCATCAAAATTGTTGGCATATAACATAGTTTAAACTAGAGTAATTAGCAGATGTACTTCTCCTAATTTTAACCATAACGGTGAGTAAATATCTCCTAATGTTTGTCATAAAAACTTAAAAAGAGTATAGAGAACAACAAGGTAGCACCTATTCATTATCATCTAAGTATAGATGAGGTTTATGTTGGTATTAGTAGGTGACTCTGAGACTAGATTTCAGCCTCGATTTTGGTGTTGTCTCACTACTTCCATACCCTAGAGAAATTTTATCAAGGCCTCATATTTTTTATCTAAGAAGTCTAGCTTCTCGAGAATGGCCTTCTAGACAATACCGTACTCCTCAATGATCTAAGCCACAATGGATTTGGTTTGCCAATACACATCTATTTGTCATAAATATTGTGTGTCCTAGCTTCTAGAAAAGATAGTATTAGGTATACAATTGATAATTTCTACGTTGATATCCTTAAAAGAGGTGTTTCCCATTTTCTCTCAAACTTTATGCTCCAATCTTTCAACTGCATTGTTGATGTGTTGTGGAAACCTCCTATTGAATCTCAAGGTTTCTTCCCTTGCCTCCAATTCAAGGTTGCTTCCCTTACTTCACTAGAGGAGTCACCCCTATTGGAGTTCCTATAATTCCTAGGTACGCCTCTTTTGGTTGGTTTGAGTGTCTTTCCCTCTCCCATTTTCATTTTCCCTTTCTCCATCCCATCATGCATGCATGGAAACTGCACCAGAGAATGATTGTTTTCTTCTACATACAATACCTCTACTTCCCTCTACTCATTGTACCTCATGTGGGATCTAAGCGTTCTTCCTAAACTGTCAAGCACCAGGAACCAATTTGCAACCCCACCCTCCTCACATTAGAGCCTTGACCTAACTGTGGATGGGTGGGTTATCAAGAAGAAATGTCATAAAAAAAAAGAAGAAATAACCTCATTCATAGGATTGGTTGAAGTAGCCAAAAGCACAAGCATAAGAACCAAGTCATGCAAACAAAAACCCAACTTGTCCTACCACCTTGTTTCATGAGCTTCCTTTGAAATCATGGTGAAATCCAATTAGTAAATGCGATCGAACAAAGCCAGTATTCATTTAGGAGATGGAGTTAATGGAAGGTCGCTCGAAACATTGAAAGGGCAAGTTAAGGTAACCTCCCTCATCTTTGTTCTCATCCCTCCCATACACCAACATCAATGCCCAAGACCTCCAAATGTCCACTAAGAAAAAAGGTGCAAGGCCTTCCCTGCCTTTCCTCCTTTACAAACAATATCAAATGTTTTATTTCTTCACATTATTTTATACATTTAAATTGTAATTTGTAAATATTATATAATCATGATAATATATGGAAAAATAACAAACAAAGATAAACAAATTCTATTTTTACAAAATTAATTAAAAACTATGTTGATAAATCAATTTAACAGTAAGCTAAACGAACAAGTATTCAATATTTCATTTCATTTTTATTAAATTATAAAATTAAATTGTAAATAACTAAAATCTATCTATAAACTTTTATAACAATAGTTTAATTTTAAAAACATAATCAAACCAAGCACCAAATTAATTTATAAGACATCTCCTTATAAAATTATTTTATAATTTTACATTATAAAATAATACAAAATATATACTATTGATATTCAAACAAATTTAAACAAATTTAGGTTATTCAATCTAACGACAATTACATTGTAATCAAACCATACCAATCACAAAGCAAAGTCATACCCATATTCCCATGGTGCATAACCTTGGAATGTGTTCAACAACAAATTTAATTAGATTTCAATTTCAATAGTGTAAATAAATCTGGAAATTAATTCCAGCAACCCTGTTTTTGGTCATGGCGGTTCGCCCAGTCAAGAAAGCTTAACCCATTGGCCAGTTGCAGCCATGGAGTTGGCTCGGCAAAGCAAGACGAAGGCCTTCCGTGCGTCTCCTACGTTCTTCTCTCTTCCAGCCCAAGGCACAAGAGCACACTGTTGAAACTCTCTGCCGAAACAGAAGGACAGATTCCATGGCTTGGCCGCGTCCATTTTATTCAATAGGTTCAAATTCAGAATCGCATCATCCTTGCTTTGCCCCATCGGATCAAAAAACACGGCCGGAACAGATACCGGAATGGTTCTCTGCAATGCCTGGAGAGTGTATCCGACGACGAGGTGGTGGTTTGGACAAGCTTCGAGTCGATCAGATCCGGGTAAAACCATGGTGGTCATGAATAAAAGAGCCTCCGGCAGAACCCGGCGGTCGCTCAACGACTTGAACAGGGCCGCCGAAACTATCTCCGTCACGTCGGCGCATTGCTGAATGTCATAAGCGTATCCCTCTCGAAGGATCTCGAGTTTCACGATTGGAACGAGCCCGTTCCGCTGGCAGATCATGGCGAACCGAGCCAGGCACTCAACGTTTTCTTGGATCGCCGCCCGCGATGGCTCCGCCCGGCCGATCTTCATTACGGCCCTCAATTGACCGCACCTGGCGCCGGCCTTGTAATACCTCTGGCACCTCCGTGCCAGGCCATCCAGCCTTTCTGTCATGGTCCCCGGGACTGGAACCGCGCCGGTGTCCATCCGGACTCCTGGAACGACACCACCGCTTCTCAGAATGTCCAGAAACAGGCTTCCGTTTAGGGATCTCAGGGTTAGGGTTTCTTCGTGGAGAATGGCAGCGCTCAGATAATTATGAGCTCCTTCAGTTGCGAAGAGAATCTCGCGGTATATCTGGCGGTTGTATTCCTTGTTCTCTACGCTTATGCTGTGCAGTATTCTGCCTATGTCATGCGTGCTCATGTCGGCCATTAAAATTCCTTTTCCATTGGCGGATATCGAATTTACTGTGTCGATCAACTCGTCTGCAAAAAACCAGTGGAATGAAATTAGGTCGTGAGATTATGAACTGTAACACTTTAGAAAATAATATAAATACCTATGAAGGCAGCCATTTGCAGCGTCATTCAGGCATGGCGGATCTCGGTCAAACTCCTCGTTTCCATCTCCCGTTTGTTTTTGTTTGAATTCAGAAAAACGGATATAAATAGAGACCACCGCTTATGGGTGTGGGGTAAGGGCAATCATACCCCGCAAGCTTTGCGGATAAAATTCAGAGTTCCTCCGCGGTTGCAGTTTCACTGGATAGACTCCAAACTTTAAAAATCCAGACTGGATTTGAGAGAGCTTTGCCTGAATATTTGGTCAGCTCCATGAATAATTCATTAAAAGTTCAAAAGATTGAACAAGTGGGTGGTTAAGGTTGCTTGTGTAATAATTTTTTCCTTCTTTTAAGTTTTTTTTT
>ML792214.1:657143-667327 GCA_009831015.1 Picea engelmannii | reverse complement strand
ACAAGATTAGAAGAGCCCTAACCTCATCATCAAAGTCCACTTTTACAGAACTTAGTTGATTAGTAACCGTATTAAATTCATTTAAATGATCTGCAACATACCCACCTTTTGACATCTTCATATTAAATAATCTCTTCATTAGAAATACCTTATTGGATGCCGAGGGTTTTTCATATAGTTTAGCCAACGCATCCATCAGATCCTTCGTTGTCTTTTCTTTCGAAATATTGAAAGCCACCGACGCTGCCAAGCTCAGCTGTATCGTTCCTAGAGCCTTTCTGTCAAGAATCTCCCATTCTTCATCCTTCATGGCCGTCAACTTCTTTGCTACTCTGCCCAATGGTAGGAATAGATCCTTCTGATATAAATAATCTTCCATCTACATGTTCCATAACTGGTAGTTTTGGCCGTTAAACTTATCGACCCTAAACTTTCCATCTTCTAACATTGCTCCCACTCGAACCAGGAACCCTCTTTTCCTGTGAGTTACCTTTCGCTTTGATACCAGTTGTTAGAAAAACAGGACCGTGGAGCAATAAAATAAAAAAAATGCAGAAAGAAAACAGAAAAGATACACAATACAATAGAGACACAGATTTACGTGGTTCACCCAGTGTGGGCTACGTCCACCAGAGAAATTTCCAGGTACTTTCTTTGTTATTATCCAGCAAATGAAGGGATACAACTTATAGCAAAACCCGCTGTAACTTCCTCTTCTTTCTCTGACAGTCTCCTATCTCAGAATAAAATACTCACCATAATGCATAGCCACAATACATTTCCCTCATAACAGAGGGTTGCCTTCTAGGGAAAAAAACCCTAACATAATTTCTACTGTTAGATCTACGACCTTATAATGAACGGTCCAGATTTACAATGAAATTACAATATACATTTACAAGGCAATTTTTCCTTCGGGGGCTTTGCCCCCGAACATCCATCGGGGGACGCTACCCCTGAACCCCCACCGGGGGCCTGCTTGCCCCCGAACCTCCCAGCCGGGGGGATAGTCCCCCTGGACCCCGTAGAGGGGGTACCGCCCCTCTGCACTCCCCTGCGTGAAAGAGTTTACATACTTCTGGGGTGTAAAGTCTTCATGGGGTATAAACATGGCTGAAAGAAAGGACCTCTGAATCAGGAAGATAATCAGGCTCCACAACCAACATAGATGGTGCATTATTCTTTCGCTAGATCGACTATTATGCTTGATTGGATAATGGGGAAGGTCTTGATGAGGTATTGAATTTGGTCTTGCTTTTTACATTTTTTCTTTGTTTTCTTGTCGGAGGGTTTGTTCTCTTCTCATTTTTGCATAAATGAATGCCTTGATAGTTTGTAGTGATTGTATATCTCGTATTCGTTGAATAATTTTTCTGTACCTAACTATGGTAACCGACTTATTAGTTACTTTATTCAGTTTTTCTTAATCCTACTTAGCTTCTCTTTTTGTTTGATTTTTCCCCTTTTCTTCCTTTGTTTAGGACTTGATTTTTTAAAAAATATTTTGATTTCTTTTGTAGTTGCTTTCAAAAGTACCTCCTCTGATCTGAATTCAAAGTCCTTAAGAAAGTTACTCTTAATCACATTCCAGTCGAATGTATGCCCAGACACTTCTTCGATCTTATACACTTATGTGGTATGTCGGATAATGTATTCCGAAACATGTGCGACCATACTTGTTCATCCCAATATCTTTCCTTTTTCCATTCCTTCTCATGTTGTTGAATGTGAGATACTGGGTCGAACTTAGGTTTGAATGTTGGGATATCTAGGTTCGTTGATAATTGTCTCCCCCAAAATATTTCGACAAAATATAAAGTGGCAGTGTTCTATGTCTGTAGTCGAGGTGCATGTGTTTCCCACCATCTGGCGGCTTTGGCTGTGAAGGATTCGACTAGACTTTGAATTCTCCCCTGTTCTCCGACCGATTTGGATGCTTTGTCAACATGCACTTACATAGAGTTCCTTTCACTGAACTACAAGGGTTGCCTTGCGTTTGTATGAGTCAGAATGTGATTTGGATCATGTTATTGGTATGGATTCTATCGACCAACATTCTTTTGCTTGAGCTTCGTAATTCTCCATTTGTCAGTTGTACAATTATGTATCTGAATTTTGTCCTATTGATAATGGGGATCCAACTAGGATTTCACCTTCACTTTTCAGCTCAACATTATCTCTTTACTCATTTATTACTTGATATAGTCGTCAAGCTTCATGAGCTTCATCCCATGTCTCGATCCAAGGTTTACCTTCCTTTGGATACAATGGGATTATGATTTTTCTTCCACTTCTTTTCAATTTAATCCTATCTCTTTCAAGGGAGATTGTATCTCGCATGTTTCTTCCCCAAGGTTTTTCGAGTAAAGTGGGGTAGGCAGGAATGACTTCGAACAAATTGATTACTTCAAAATTGACTCTCATCGGGATTCCCATTATAGATGTTATTACATTTTTAAGGGTACCTATTGGTTCAATGAACCTATGATATGCTAGCTTTAGGAAATTCATAGTTGGTTGAAGCAGTGGTTATTCGAGTAAAATCCATGTTTACCTTGGGAGTATGTTTACTTGAGATAAAAAATTGACTACAACTTCCTTGATCATGTGTCTGTCGATTTTGAGGTCGAAGTCGATTGTATGGCATTCTTGAGATAGTTGGCACAAACTTTTAAAATATCTTTGTTCTTCTTTATATTCTCTTAGAATACTCAGTAGGTCAATCAGAGGGTCAACTGACTTCTTTTCCTTTAACAATTGAAGAAATTCGTCTAACGCCATATCAAAAATATTTGTATGTCCTCCCTTGTTCATTTTATCTTGGTCGATGTTGTTGAATAATTTCATCGCTTCCCACATAAGTTTGTCTTGTTGATATGGATCAGGGTATATATGTCAGTCTCTCCTTTTTCGACTTGATAGGTCTGGATACATATCTTCATTGGCTCATGAACGCGTTATTACATGAAGGTTCTTGGAATTTAGGATCTCTTGTTTTGGTATTGTATGAAATAGATTTACATTTATTTTGTGCATGACTTTTTCTAGTACAATATAACATTCTTCTAGGGAATGATCTCCTACTCCACAAATGTTACATAACTTGAGGTCGATTTTGTCTTTGATTGGGTAGTCTGGGTTGATATGACCGTCTTTCCAACAATTAAGGAAATAGTAGCTTCCTCTGCTACATCCTATACCAAAATTTCCTTGTCCTCTACCTTGAACTTGATAACCACCTCGACCTCATCCTCTGTATCCGTTTCCATTTGCTTGGTCGACATCTTGTTCATCCACCTATGTATGATACACTGAGTGAATGTTCGGTCTATTCTTTTCATTTAATCGACATTCCTGAGTGGAATGATAATTTTTATTCATATATATGGCACCACTTGGGGTGTTTATTCCTTAGATTGTGTGGGCAGTCTCTTGTTGCATTATTTGTCAAGGCTTCACAAATATCACAATGTGTTTCAATTTGGATACATCTAACTGTTAGGTCCAACACATCACTGAATTTGTGGTGATATATTTCGTGTCCCTCGCTTGATAAAATGGTACACTAGAGTTCATCGCATGTGATCAACATGTTTTTGATTGATTTTTGTATCTCTATGAGCTTGTCTTGCAGTCTTTTTTCAACGATTGTCGAACACAAGGCACCTTCATCATCCAATTCGATCCGCTGTTCTTTTTTCAGTATGTCTTCGCATGTTTGAAGATCATACATTTAGAGGGGAACTATGATATTTTGTAGTAATCCTACTAGATACCATTGTACCAGAGTTCATTGTGTGTGATCAACATGTTTTTGATTGATTGTTGTAGCTCTATGAGATTTTCTTCCAGTCTTTTTTCAACAATTGTTGAACACAAGGCACCTTCATCATCCATTTTGATCCACTGTGATTTTTTCAGTATGTCTTTGCACGTTTGAATATCATACATTCAGAGGGGAACTCTGATATTTTGTAGTAAACCTACTAGATACCATTGTACGAACATATTTTCGTCGATTGCGTAAGGGATTTGGGTTAATAAATCTTTAAATCTATTCTTGTATTCTTAGACTGTTTCTCCCAGATTTTGCTTGATTTCTTTTAGTTTTTGTGCTGCCAAGTGACTGTTGTCTTAAGTTTGAAGAACTTGAGGAATTTTTTCTTTATATCTTCCTTAAAGCATCATTGATTGTCCATATAATTCATAAACCAAGTAAGAGCTCTAGCTTGAAGGGCAGCACCGAACTATGCCATTTTTTTTTGTCTTCGTTAGTTATGTCGGTTGCATCCCAAAATTTCTTGCAGAAGAACCAATTCCGCTTAGGGTCTTCTTCTCCTTCTTTATGGGGTTTCTTCGAAAATGGAACTATTGTTAGAGTTTGTGTCGAGGTCGACTAAGAGGTTGGATTACTTTCTTGAGTCGTGTTTTGGATTTTCGACTCGACCAATTCAATTTCTAACTATGCACATTCTTTTCTTGGGCTTTGAGCATATGTCTGACAAGCTTTATGTAAATATTTGATGAATCATCCTCTATAGGGTTGTGACGGTTCATTTTCACTATATGTTGACTTGGAATATTGTAAAAGTAGATTCGGCAGGGGGGTGGTGTCTGTGAGATCTCTTACATGCATACGTATATATTCTGGTTGGTATTCACTGTTTTCTTGTGCTTCAATTAACATTGTATCTCTTATTTGACCAGTGTTATCAGTTAGACACCGCACCCGCTATGACTGTGTGAAGTCTTTATCAGAGAAAGTCTGCATACGTAGGCTAGGACTTCTTACAAGAGAAATTTGAATTGCAGGTCCTGAATCGTCAATCTCCATGTTGAATTGGTCATTGGCTTGTTGGGCACCATCGAATGCCATACTCACTCGCAAGATTCCACTTCTCCTAGGAGCCGTCGGGGCGCTCTCAAGGGCTGCTCCAATGATTTGTTGTGCCTGGGTAGGTTTTCTATGAGATTTCCAGAGATCCCTCTCATTTCATAACTCTTCTCATTTATTTTTCCTTTTATCCCATTGCTGAAGGCTTATGGATCTACGTTCGATGCACATATTTCTCGTTTGAATTAGTTATTTTTCTATTGACTTTTGAAATTTTTGACTTGGGTGTGGTTCGACTTCAGTTAAACTTTGTCTTTAACTTCAACTTCCACTTATCTCATCCCACAAATCATCCACCCCCAGATGCCGACCCGACTTACTCATGGTCAACGATTTCCATTGTCATTTTTTGTCTGCTCATTTATTTAAAAAGTAATCTGAATCTTCTCTGGTATATTTGCAGTTAGCTTCCAAGAACGCTTCCCACTCTTCTTATCTTTTCTACCAATTGGATTTTGGAGGAGGATTTTTCAAAGGGGGTCTATACTTAACAATTTTGCCGACTCCTTTGTCTAAGAGGAATTTATGTAGCAGGGAAGGGATGGTGTAAAGGAATCTGTCATGCAATTCTATATAGAATTTTTTCTTGATAGTTTGGACTGACTCTCTATCTTCAATTGCTTTATTTTCAATTTAATCTTCCATAATCCTCTGGACCCACTTGTTTGAGTTTGTTCTTCCATCATTTATGATCTTATGCATCAAATTCTCATCGAAAGTGGGTATGCGCATTAGGCTGATTGAGATGTGTTAATAATGCTTTTGGAATGGATTCCATAAATTGTTCATGAGTTTCTGAGAAGAATTGAGCATGTGCTTCAACGAGCGCCAATCGATTTCTTCTTGCAATATTCTTGATGTAATTGATAATCTTACGCTCCCATCATTCACATATGTCTTCCAAAGTTAGCATCTGTGTGCGTTTTTGTTGTGTATGCCCAAGTTCAGAACTACCGACAACGAAACCAATGTTGTAGTCTAGGAGAAAGTATGAGAAGGTTGCCAACATGTCCTTACACATAGCATTACACACTAGAAGATTATATATAAGAACGCATAGACATATAGAAGAGCATACACAAGTGGGGGAGAACCATTATTAGCTTTTATTATATATATGTCCAAAACAACCCCTGTCTTTCCATTACATAATAATGTATATATATGTGTGATATACAATTACTAGTCGGTTACATTCCTTAACTGTTCGATCAGTCGACTCTAATTGTCTGTTTGAACGACTTCCTAACCGACTACTGCAGTTGACTTGGCTAGTCGACTGGCAGGTCTAGTCAGCAGGGCCGACTAGGCCCTACATCACCACCTTGTGACTTGTTAGAGAAAAGGAGATGGAAAGTAGTTGCTAAGGCCACTTCCAACCAAAGTTTCTAACTCGTTCTTCATTCTCAAGTATCACAAAAATGCCCGCTTCTTCGATGGTCTACAACCCAAATTTTCTAATCAGTTTTCCATCAACTATAAATCCTAGATTCCCATAGCTAATCTGCAAAAATTTACAATGTTAGCTACATCACAATCATGGAAATACTCATATCCCACTTCTGCATCCAACTTAGAGTCTTATTGGTTGAGTGCCTCCATGCACTACTCAACCAAGACACTTAGACTATTTTTCATCAATAATGAAACATTTGTATGACCTACCTCATCTTCTGCACAATTATGTATTAAGTCATTTCTTGGTGAGTACCTTCGCCAATGAAATCCATATCTACTGCTAGTGCAAGTCCAAGATTGTCTCCAATATATTGCTTTTGGTTCCTCAAAGTGCACAACCATTCAATATTTTTCAAGACCGACTCCTCGAAAGTCTCTAATGCTACCAACCTACTCTTTGTATGGTCTTCACCCTCTTTGGAACCCAAGGATTCTTTCCCCAAAACCATATCTTCTTGATCCTATGCAATAACATAAGGCATGTCTATGGATTCACTGGTTTCCTTAACCAACTTTACGAATGACATTCTTGGTATCATTCCCAACTTCCTTCTAGTCATTGTAGACATACCACAAATCTTGATTCCATATAAGAACATCAAACAATTATCATGGGGCATGGGAATTGCTTTGGAAATCTTGAGAAAGTCTTGCTCCAAGATCATTGTATGGTCATCCAATGGAGCCATTGTAAAGTCTAAACTGCCAAACCATTCCCTAACCTCCAAAGGTGTAGACTGAACTACTCCTATTGTTGGCTTCACTATTGAGTTCACCACCTTGAATGTGGCCATGCTACTCTCAAGTTTACGATGAAGTGTTGTAGTGGTATGTTCACTTACAAAGTAATGTCTACCAAGGCTACCACCTTCAATCCACTCATAGTTTCATTCACAAAACAAATACCATTCCTATCTTCACCTTGTGAATCACATTCATGACCTTTTTCCATGCACTTGCCCAAACCTACTGTCAAGGCACCTAAAACCTCCAATGTTGCCTTTGAAGTATGTTGTAATTGGGATACTCCCAAGGTTGTTTACTTCACCTTCAAAATTGGTTTCATTTGGAATTCTTCCAAGTCTTCCAACTTCTTCTTCAAAGGATAATCCACGACAAAATGATTCCGATAACAAAGGAAACACACAACATTCTTACCTTTGGACTTAGGCAATTTCGGTTGATTCCTTTATGTAATGTTGTTTTCATCTTAGGCATCCTTCCTCTTGAACGATTCCAACTTAGGAAACACCCAAGTCTCTCGAATTCTGCAACTTCTGAACCCAAGCTTTAGCCCATGTGCTAGTTTTCTCAAACTTCACTACATGTGTTTGGTACAACTGATGGATCTCTTGATCCCAATGTTTCAAGCCATGGCCACGACTTCTATCTTTGTTTTCCATGACTCTTTATCTATGTTTTCCATGTTGCAACCCAAAAATCGGTTGACCCTCCAGGCACATCTGAAAAGCCTATCCAAGTCTCAAAGTCTTGGTTCAACTTGTTGCCTCAAGCCTACAATGTTTCCGAAACAATAAGAGAACTCACTATTTTGTGTAGACGAAGTGTCTTAATTGCTTGTTGCAACAAAGCATTAAGTTTACATCTTCTATCCACTCTTGTGACTGCATGCCAACTCATCTAAAAGCCTATTTCTTTGCCTCAAGTTCACTCCAATGTGATAAAGAATAATTTGATATCACTTGTCAAGGTAGTGACAATGGTGAAGAGCACCAAAACTGTCTTAAAATCAACACCGGTACCACTTGTGCTTCAAAAAGTGGTGAACAATATAAGTTTTATATGTGGACCCACAATCTGTTGAATTTTTCTTTGCAAACTCGATTTTCTTCCAATTTTATTTCGACACTTGAGGTCATGTGGCACTACCTTGTCTCAACCATATTGAATTGGTGAGTACGCACCTACTAAAACTAGGCTATACCTCTTCACTTAAGGTCTTCCCATAAATTCACCTTAAGCTACAATCTATCAAATGCAACTAAGTCCTACTCAACCAAGTTCATTCGACAATAGGCACACATACAATCATGACTTTTAAAACATCCCAACAATACTTTAACACTTAGCCAACACAAAGCAAAGCATGAAACAACAAACATCCAACAACATAAAGAGTCCACAATGCACATGTATAGGCGACACCAAGGGCATGTGCATTAACTTTATTATATAAAGAATGTTACATATATACATTAAGGGAGTTGCAACCTTCTGCATGCAACTCTATTACATATGCACACTAAGTTTAAGGAAATATTGCCTTCTTCCTATCGCTCAACATACTTACACAATCCAACCCCTGAAGCAATCATAGGCCTACCTCCTTCAGGTCCTGACTTCTTCTTCTTCTCACTCAACCAATGCAATTTTCCCTACTGTGCCAACCTTGAACTTATCACAATAGTAAAGCTCCTTTATACTCCTCATGAATGACCTTTTCTCTTATGCCTGAGCACTTTTGAGGCATCATCCTTTTAGATGAGACTTGCATTGCACTTGCAAGCCCCTTTAGTCAACATGCAACGATGATGTGCCCAAAGTGCCACAATCCCAATAAGTGTGTCCAATGGATGTGTGCTCGAAGGATGCGTTCTTGGGGGGTGTGCACCCAACGAGTGCGTCCCATGATTGTGCTCCACATATGCTGGTGCCTGAAGGCACTTTTTCTGCCTGTCGTAACCCCCAAGTGTGGAGTGCCCAACTCCTTGGGTCCACATTTAGCCCTAGCACCCAAGTCTACAAAAGCTAGTCAAGTTCTCTATGCCAATATTGTCTGTCATGCATCATACTCACAGATCGAATGGGGTCATCTTCTATAACCCCCACTTTGCTTTCCCTTGCCAAGTTCCCTTCCAAGATTCTCTTGATGCGTTCAACTAGTGCATGCTACCAAGGTCTAGGGTGCGCTCAATTTCAGAAAATGTGCCTAACATATCCATGGTGCACCTTGCCATCGTGCAAGGGTGCCCAAAATCGACTCTTCTAGCCATCAACGCTCCATCATGTCCATCCACGCTAATCAATGACCACCAAGATGATCATACAACAAGGATGTCCACAACCATCCATGGCTAAGGCCTTATAGTATATTTAATAAAGGGTAAGAGGTGGAAGCTCTTAGGGACATTAAATCTATGATATTGATCATTCAAAACTTAATAGTCTGAGATCTAATAAGAATAATGGATGAAAACTCTTAAAATGACTAGATTATATTGCCATGATTATTAATTTATCATATCAACGGATATACCCGTAATACCAACCATACAAATAATGTTCATTAAAAAAACTAATATAAATTATAAATTATCAAAATTAAAAATATATTTTATCTTAATATATACACGATACAAAGTTGTGGGAGAGTGTTGACCATTGTTTCTATTAAAATACAATAAACTCTACCTAAACTTATAAAGGAAAAACATAATCTATACAAAGAAGCTTCTTCAAAAAGGAACCTTATGGATACGTATTTAGTTTATACAAATATGTGTTTAGCAATAAGTAGAAAAGTTTATATGACAATGTGTCATCACTAATATTATACTTATGGTGTGGTGGGACCATATCGTTATCCCTAGTGGAACATAATATTGCACGGTCTACAAAATATTAGACAATTTAATGTCGAATGTCACATGATATTGAGAGGGGAGGGCTTGGTGATTTTACATTTATGGGAAAGGGGCATACACTAAAAGCCAAACCGATATATTTAACTCTTACTCCACAAATTTGGGGACTCCAGTATGCAACATTTAAAACGTTTTTATTTTTGTTACATTTGGTTGGAGGTCGATAA
>ML792214.1:629439-655483 GCA_009831015.1 Picea engelmannii | reverse complement strand
ACATCCACAACATAATGTTACCCTAGTATCCATTGTATTAAAAATTCACATTCAAATTTGCATGTTTGAACAATTTTCATAACTATCATCCTTATGAACATATAACAATAAAATAACATTATGCAACACCTAAAATAGGTCCAGATACACACATCTCAAATGTCTATATCAATATATCTAAGTCCAAATAATTACTAACCAATGAATTACTATGATGAGTACAATCAAATTTCTAACTGTTTAAGGTCAAAATATGGGGCGTTACATATATGCCTAACCAATATCATGAAAAACAAGAATGATGGGACACTCTGTCTGCCCTCTCCATGGTAGATTCTTTGGATCATTTCATTTTTGCAAGGGATTTTAATACCACTATTCATCATCGGGAAAAAAAGTGAGGATCCTCTGTCTGTGATCCTTACCAAGAACATCTTGAAGACCTTATTTCTTCTCTGGATTAGGTTGACATCAAGCCCTCTAAAGGCTTGTTCACCTGGTCTAATCTTAGATATGGCCTGAGTCACATTGCTACTTGGTTGGATCGCTTCCTACTGAGTATCTCCTTCTTAGCTGAGCCCTCCATCCCCTCCTCTCACTTTCTTCCATGGGATAGCTCAGATGATATACCCATTTCCCTTGCTTTTACAAATGACAAAAACCTGAGACCTATTCCTTTTCTCTTTAATCCTCTTAGGTTAGATAATCCCTCCTTTCGCCCACTGGTCTCACTCCATTTGGAGTCAATGGGTGGTGGGTTCTCCGATCCATATCTAGGAGAAAAATATTATCTCTTTGAAATGACAATCAAATATTAGGTCAAAAACACCTTCAAGGCATCATAAAAGGAAATTCTCCAAATTCAGGAATAATTGGGATCGATGATGTCTTGGATGGAAGAAGGGCTAGTCACCCCCACCTTATTAAAAGAGAGGAATAGTAATAGAAGAAGCTCCAAACTTCCCCGAGAAACGAGGAAGAAACATAGCGATTGAGGTCACGGTTCCTATGGCTCTAGGCAGTTGACAAAAACACATCTTTCTTCCACAAACAATGCAAAGCGAGATGGGGGAAAAAACAATGGAATAGATCACTCTGGAAGATGCAACTACTCTCTCCTCATTTGAAGAAATCATGAAATCAACCTTTTCTCATTATGCAACCTTGTACATGGAATCAAGAATAGTGAACGACATGCTCATAGACCAATTGCTATCCTATATTCCCCAACTAGTACTAGAAAGGGATAATGAAGGACTAATGAAGAAGGTAACTAAGGAAGAGATCCTAGAAGCCATAATGCAATTTGAATCAGACAAGGCTCCTGGACCTGATGGCTTCTCTGCTCACTTTTACAAAAAAAATTGGCATACAATTAAATTCGATCTAATAAGAATGATCTAATATGTCCAGAAGTCATCTAGGATGGGAAGGGCTACAAATTCAAGTTTTTTAGCCTTAATCCCTAAAGAAAGAAACGCTTCCACCTTTTCAAGGTTCAAACCCATTTCACTCTGGAACATATCTTACAATATCATATGCAAAATTATTGCATCAAGAGTGCAAAAAGTCTTGCCCAATCGTATCTCTCCCAACTAGGGAGGCTTTGTGGCCAAAAGGAAAATTTTGGATAATATAATATTAGTTCAAGAGGCGATACACTCTAGCCATACCAGAGGATATCAGGGTATGGTCATGAAGATAGATATGGAAAATGCCTTTGTGATGTCCCCTTTCACTTTATTAGCATGTGAGGATGACTTAGTAGCCTATATAACTCTCGTAGGCTATAGTCAATGAAGAAAAGGGAGTCATGGAGGTTAATTGATGTCTCTTGGTTAGGATGTATGATATTTCTAAAAGTGATATTTAATTAAAAAAGGTAAATTATTAATTACTTAAACATTAAAAGTTTCTTTTAATGTTTAAGTGAAAAATTAAAAGGGGAAAATGGATTTGGTCAAAAGAGTAAAGATCTAGAAAGGTTTTGGAAGAGTATAAAGGAAGGGCAGCCAAGGTTTTCGTTGGGGTTTTGAAAAATCCCTTCCACCATTTGATGTTTGGTATCAGTGGTGAGATATCCACCCTATCTAGACAAATAGGAGGATCTAACTAGGGTGTTCTTTGGAGATTCTTCTTGATATTTGTCCGCACAGTATTATCCCGACGATTTGTCTTGGAGGATTTGTGGATTTTCTAGTGGCCGATCTGCCTCCTTTTTGCAGAGATATGGACATTTGGAGGGTCAATCCTCTTCCTAGCAGAGCCGTGAGGATTGTTGTAGCAGGCTGAGGGGATTGTGGGGTTTAGGGAGTCTATCCTACCCCTTTATCTGCGGATCCGAGTTGGTAAGGGAGTCGTGAAGGCTATTTTGTAGAACTGAACCCTCTCCATTGCAGATCCGAGGGAATTAGAGGAGACGTGGAGCCATTGTGAGGGCCAATCTTCCCATTTGACAACACAATGAGGGTTTGGGAGGTCCGTGGGCTTGGAACAAAAAAATTGGAGTCTTTTGAAGGGGCTGATCCCCACTCTTTTATATATCTGGGTGGTTGGTAGGACCTATGAGGTCTTAAAGGGGTTCTTTGAAAGAGTCGTGGGGTTTGTTAGCACTTGGTAATTTCTTTGGGATGTATCAAAGAAACCCCAAGGTAACCTCAAACCAAATTTAAGTTGTATCCTGACCTATACAACTAGAGAGGGTTCTCTCAAATATGTAAAAGACTGAAAAAACTCACAAAGATTTAGCAATAGGCACACAGAGGTCAGATTCTGCAAAAGGAAAGGTTTTTTTTTTTTTAAAGGGTTGGTAGGACAAACGAGAGAAGGGAACCATTGGGCAATGGGGTCAAAGTTTGAAATTAAAAATATTGAATCATTAGTCGGTGAGGTACTCTCAGAAAAAAAAAAGAGGCAAAGTAAGTATCGTTTTTCAACAAATTATCAATTTTGGGACGACAACAAAAAAATAAAGGACAACCCATTACACTAAGAGAACCTAACAAAGGGTGAATTCTTAATACAACTCTAGAAGAAAAGCATAAAGGAGATATATCACTATAGACTAAGCACCGAATTTAGATGAATTCTGAACATGAAATCCTTAACATTTGAACAAGTATTTACTATATGAATGGAGCATCAATTGCAGATGAATTCCAAACATTTACTCTCAGTTAAATACTAGAAAGAACAAACAATAATGGAGATACACATTAACAGGAAAAACATACCGAGAACAACACCATGATGAATCTTTGCCTCCAAAAGCATAGTACTTCTATATTAATTCATAAGTATGTTCTGAGAATTTGATACACAGTCCAAAATCCTTTCTGGCTCAAAGTCCTACCCCCCCCATCTTTCTACATTGAGAATAATCTCTTATATATCTAAAATGTCTTACTAAACAATTACAACAAATATACACAAATAGAAATAAAATCCAAAATATCTGGGATCATCCCATCAAATGTTGGCTATCTACAACTCACATGATCTTCTTTCCATGCAATGTTATTTGAGATTTTTAATCTCCATATCAAGCCAACTAGGTTGATGTTCCTTGATGCCTTTGACTGCTTCAACTTTAGCCACCTCTTTTGGTTGTTTGGATATTTTACTTCTACTAGCTTGTGTGTTGTCTTCATCTTTAGATTTATCTATATTAATGATCAAATATTTTAGAACAAGGTTCAACCCAATCTTTGTGATTAACCTTAGTTTATTAGTAGATTATGTATGAGGTTTTTTCATTATGACTTGTGCAACATGCCTTTCTCCCTCTTTATCTGGTAGTCCTAGAAATACTTTTTTCATATTCTTCAAACCTTCTAATTTGATGAAAACAACTGAGTCTTTCTCTTTCATCAAAATTTTCCCTTTAGCATCCTCTAGTTCATGAGGAAACATGGGCCTGCTTTCCCCCATAACCGCACACGAATTGAATAAAAATGAGCAGGATGAACTTGATGGGTGATTGAATTTGCTGATATTTAGCTCTGAAATAAACTGTTAACTTATCTTTATGATATATCCCAAAACATAATGATACTACCTGTCTTTGAGCAAAGTCTGCAATCAATCATAATCATTGGCTACTAGCTAATGATCCTATGGGAATATTGACCTCCCATGCTGTCACGTTCTCCATGATTTTCAGCTATAAATAATCAATGATGGTTATTTGATTTTGATAGTGTCAAATCATTAAGATTTATTTGGCGGCGCTTATGTGTGCATTTGGTACTATGTGGACGAATGGTGTGCAAGCATGGTCCTCGTGAATTTCCCCTTTGATGACTTGGATTGACGTCAAGCTTTGTTGTCATGCGTAGCTCTCAGAGTGGACCCTTGACGTGATATTAGCACGTGATTTCAGAGGTTGTCGAGGGTGGTTTGGATCTACAACGCTCTAACTTCTGCAATCAATCACAAATTGCTACGTACCCCACAATCTATACCACATTTTGAATTATGGAGATTGCTTTACACATTAAACTTCAATAATTTTGCAACTCTGCAATAGACATGAGCCGTCGATCTCTTCGGTGACCTGTGGTTTGGATGAACTTGCTGCATTATAAATTAGCCTGCTTTTTAGCAACCCCGCTAAGGTTTTGTTGGTCTGTCAAATTAAGGTTTTGTTTAACACGCGTAGAAATGGCACTATTTTTTCCCGTTTTTTGAAAAAATATTAGACAAGGAATACTAAGATATTCTCCTACTGGGGATGTCATCCTCCTATGAGGTGCCAAAAGAAATCACTGACCAAGTGCCCGATTCATTGGGCTGCTACAAACCTCTCATACCCTACCACTTGCAACATGCAAACTGTAACCTGTAACCTTTCCTAACTGAAAATTCGTTGCTGAAAACTAAAACTAAAATTTACTGTCACTACAATCAACTGTTCAAACAACTTCTTATACACATGCTGAAAACCAAATGAGAACCCAACTGAAACAAGTGCTTGACCTGCAAGCTTATTTTCAAACTCCTATTCTAATTTATGAAAAATAACTGCTGAACTATGTGAAAACAAACAACCAATATAGCCAATCAATCAAATGACTCTGTGATTGAAACTTGCAGTCAACTTCTCCAAATAAAAACAAAAAATTGAAATATGATGGCTCAACATACAACTGAAACTGATCTCCATCGTCCATGAATTCTACAAATTTCTCTTTCTCTGATAGTTCTAATAGTCTGGCCAAAGGGTCTTTAAGATCAGAAAGAAAATCCACTTGTTGATTACCAAAAAGATCTCCTTTATCCATAACTGTCCCTTGTTCTATCTCATTAAACAAATTATCTTCGAATGAAAAGGTAACAACTTGATCAATAAATTCTTCATTCATATTATCTTTACTAGGGAAGAAATTTGTGTATTCTTGACAATTTTCAATTAGAACAGTGGCAACTTTTAAATCTAGTTCTTCATCCAACTCAACATGAATCTCTACTTGGTTGTCTAAATAAACTTGAACAACATTTTCTTCTTCATAGTTTTCCTCAAACCCTTCATCATAGTTGGCAAATGTAGGCCATAATACTTCATTTAAATTGATCTCACCGTTCTCTTGAGTAAATGGCTTAGGAAAAAATTGAAAGGTTTCAAAATCTAATAAATTGTCCACACATTTCTCTTGTTCCTTTCAATTTTCTAAAAATTGTAGAATAGCCTCATCATTCTCAGGGATAAGAGTATGAATTTGAACTTTAGAATTCTGATCTACAATCAAAGGAGAAACTATGTTCTGCTAGAAATCTTCATGAACATCTTCATAAAACTTTGGAGAAGGAAAATGAGTTTCAACAACAAGCTCTTGATCACTTCCATCTTCAACTAACAACACCATGATGAATCTTTGTCTCCAAAAGCACAATACTTCTATATTAATTCATAAATATGTTATGCTAATTTCATACACAGTCCAAAATCATTTCTGGCTCAAAGTCCCACCCCCCCATCTTTCTACATTGAGAATAATCTCTTATATATCTAAAATGTCTTACTAAACAATTACAACAAATGTAAACAAATATAAATAAAATCCAAAATATCTGGGATCATCCCATCAAATGTTGCCTGTTTGCATCTCACAAGATCTTCTTGCCATGCAATCTTATTTGAGATTTTTAATCTCTGTATCAAGCCAACTAGGTTGATATTCCTCGATGCCTTTCACTGCTTCAGCTTTAGCCACGTCTTTTGGTTGTTTGGATCTTTTGCTTCTACTAGCTTGTGTGTTGTCTTCATCCTCAGATTTATCTATATTAATGATCAAATCTTTTAGAACAAGGTTCAACTTGATCTCTGTGCTTAACCTTAGTTTATTAGTAGATTCTGTATGAGGTTTTTTGGTTATGACTTGGGCAACATGCCTTTATCCTTCTTTATTTGGAACTGCTGGAAATGATTTTGTCATATTATTCGAACCTTTTGATTTGCTGAAAACAACCGAGTCTTTCTCTTTCATTAAACTTTTCCCTTTAGCATCCTCTGGTTCGTTAGGAAACATGGGCATGTTTTCCCCCATAACCGCACACTAATTGAATACAAATGAGTAGGATGAACTAGATGGGTGATTTAATTTGTGATATTTGGCTCTGAAACAAACTGTTAAATTCTCTTTATGATATTTCCCAAAACAGAATGATACTACTTGCCTTTGAGCAAAATCTGCAATCAATCATAATCATTGGCTACTAGCTAATGATCATATAGGAATAATGACCTCCCATGCTGTCACGTTCTCCATGATTTTCAGCTGTAAATACTCAATGATGGTTATTTAATTTTAACAGTGTCAAATCATTAAGATTTATTTGGCGGCGCTTATGTGTGCACTTGACACTGCATGGACGAATGGTGTGCAAGCATGGTCCTCGTGACTTTCCCCTTTGATGACTTGGATTGCCGTCAAGATTTTTTGTCACCCGTAGCTCTCAGAATGGACCCTTGACATGATATTAGCACGTGATTTCGGAGGTTGTCGATGGTGGTTTGGATCCACACTGCTCTAACTTCTGCAATCAATCACAAATTTCCATGTACCCCAAAATCTATACCACAGTTTGAATTGCGGAGATCGCTTTACACATTAAACTTCGATCATTTTGTAACTCCACAATAGACAAGAGCCGTCGATCTCTTCGGTGATCTACGGTCTGGATGACCTTTCTGCAATATGCATTAGCCTGCTATTTTAGTGCCCCCGCTAAGGTTTTGTTGATCTGTGAAATTAAGGTTCTGCTTAGCACACTTAGAAATTGCGCTATTTTTTCCTGTTTTTTGAAAGAAGATCAAACAAGCAATACTAACATAGGCTCCTACTGGGGATGGAATCCTCCCCATGATGCACCAAAGAAATCACTGACCAGGTGCTTGATTCATTGGGCTGCTACAAACCTCTCAGATCCTGCCACTTGCAACCTGCAAACTGTAATCTGTAACCTTTCCTAACTGAAAATTCGCTGCTAAAAACTAATACTGAAATTTACTGTCACTGCAATCAACTGTTCAAACAATTGCTTATACACATGATGAAAACTAAATGAGAACCCAACTGAAACAAGTGCTTGACCTGCAAGCTTATTTTCACACTCCTATTCTAATTTATGAAAAATAACTGCTGAACTATGTGAAAACAAACAACCAATATAGCCAATCAATCAAATGACTATGTGATTGAAACTTGCAGTCAAATTCTCTAAATAAAAACAAAAAATTGAAATATGATGACTCAACATACAACTGGAACTGATCTCCATTGTCAATGAATTCTACAAAGTTCTTTTTCTCTGATAATTCTAATAGACTGGCCAAAGGGTCTTTAAGATCAGAAAGAAAAGCCTCTTGTAGATTACCAAACAGATCTCCTTTATCCATAACTATCCCTTGTTCTATGTCATTAAACATATTATATTTGAATGAAAATGTTGTTGATTATTTGGGTTGGTTTTCATTGATGTGAACCCTTGAAGAAAGTCCGATAGCGAATTCCGGTAGCACAAAGGGTTGGGTAATGGACCCAAGTTTGTTTGATGTATAATGGTATGAGTTTTAGTATATTTGAAGGTAAGACTATTCTAGATGGATAGTACATGTCATGCCATTTCCGGTGGTATGTGGAACGTCACATAACTCCTCACGATTAGAGAGTTATGGCCATGTGAAGTTGGAGAACCCTCATGAGTCATCTAGAAGCCCCAAAAGGTCAAAGTAGTCAAAGTGGTTGCAAAGAAGAAATTATTTAAATAATAAAGTAAAGTGATGAGTGTATTATTAGTCAAAGTGGATATAAAAGAAATTATTTAAATAATAAAGTTAATAGAGAAATTACTAAGTGGACAAGTGGTTAGAAGTGGGTTAGCTCTAAAATAAAGAAAGTGGTTTAAGATGGTTAGAAGGTAACCCCTCGAGGAAGCTACATAAAAGTATAAATAAGAGGCAAGGGTCTCTCATTTAATCACACTTGAGCATATTCAATATCTACAAGTTACTGAGGTAACCAAAGGACATCTAAGGAAAATTTCAGAGGGAATGTGAAGTAAAGAAGGCCAAAATTCAAGGGAGGATAAATTATTTTGATGATGCTTTCTAAGGTATGTTATTTATAGGCCATCTCACCATTTTTGCAATAACATTTTTTCTATAATGATTCAGACAACAAAATATGGAGGCCGTTGAGGAAACATATCCAAGTAGCCGTGATAAAAATTTCAACTTGTGGGTCGTTGTATTTTTGGAGTTACACTCCGTGAAAAATAGGGTTTGTGGCTAGTCCTGAAACTAGTCTAAAACACGTGTTTCGGGTAAAAACGTCATAACTTATTCATAACATATCCAAATTCAGTAAGATAAAAAGTATTAGTTAGAGTACAGTCTGTAGTATTATGTGTATAATTTTTCAGATCCATACAACAGATATTCCATGCAGGGCACGCTCTACAAGTTCGCTCTTTAAAACAAGCCATAATTCAACAAGGTATGCCATTTTTGCTATAACTCCTTTTCTGAGAAGTTCCAAGTAGTGGAACCTGGAGGAATTGCATAAAAGAGATTGAGTAACATTTTGTACTATTTTTGGATCTTTATTCCTTACAGGTACATAGTTATGATTATTTCAAGTTAGGGTTGTTGACTAATCCAAAATTAGTCATGTGAGAGTAAAGTAAAGTTTGATGAAAATGTTAGTCTCTTGTTGTTAAAGTTAAGGAAGGTTTGCAGGTATGTGATGATATACACCAGTTCTATTATAGAGTTAAAAATCAGATTTGTATGATGAAATTGATGAGGGATTTTGGTTGAGGTACATGTTGGGTACATGGTTGAGACAAGTAGTTGATGAGTTGGCACATACATGAGGTGTATAGTTGATGATGTTGGGACATATTGATGAGTCATAGTTTATGTTTATTTTATGCATGATTGGTACATATTTGGTGCATGGTTGATGTACTCGTTGATGTACAGGTTGGTGCATGGTTGATGCACTTGTTTATGATACAAGTTGATTACAGGTTGTTAAATGTTGCTTGGTGCAGGTTGATTGGTACAGGTTGCTACATGTTGTTTGGTGCAGGTTGATTGGTACAGGTTCACAACAGTATATCTCATAGTGATAGTGTGACAGTGGTTCCATCATTCTACTTCTACTTCAGGGCGGTTATATGGGGCAAGGACACGTGGTTGTAGCCACCTTCCGGTTGTAGCCAGAGAACATAGGGGGTTGTAACCTCCTTCTGGTTGTAGCCATAGAATTGGGGAGTTGGAGCTTCCCTTAGGTTGTAGCTTGATAAAATAGGGGGTTGGATCCTCCTTCCAATTGCAGCTGGAAAACAAAGGAAATTGGTGCTTCCAATGAATGTAATTCTTAAAGACATATAAAAAAAAACATTCCCTGGTTTTCTCCCACTTTGGGTTTCCACGTAAAAACACTGGTGTACTGTGTATTTGTATGATTCCTCATTTGTTCATTGTTGATTTACTTTGAAACTATTGGATGATAATGCTACATTGATATAACACTTGAATTTTGTGGTTAAAAATGATTAAATTTCTCTATTACTGATTCACCCCCCTCTCAGTAATCCAACAAAGGTAAAAAATTTCTTAGTAAATTCTTCATTCATATCATCTTTACCAAGGAAGAAATTTGTGTATTCTTGACATTTTTCAATTAGAACAGTGTCATATTGTAAATCTAGTTCTTCATCCAACTCAACAGGAATCTCTACTTGGGTGTCTAAAGAATATCGAACAACATTTTATTCTTCATAGTTTTCTTCAAACCCTTCATCATAGTTGGAAAATGTAGGCCATAATACTTCATTTAAATTGAGCTCATTGTTCTCTTGAGTAAATGTCTTAGGAAAAAATTGAAAGGTTTCAAAATTTGATAAATTGTCCACACATTTCTCTTGTTCCTTTGAATTTTCTAAAAATTGTAGAATATCCTCATCATTCTCTGGGATAAGAGTATGAATTTGAAATTTAGAATTCTGATCTACAGTCAAAGGAGAAACCATGTTCTGTTGGAAATATTCATGAACATCTTCATAAAACTTTGGAGAAGGAAGATGAGTTTCAACAACAAGCTCTTGATCAATTCCATCTTCAGCCAAGGGAGGAGTTACTATTTGCTGTTGGGATAAATGTTCATAAAGAGCCTCTATGATTTCATCATTCATGCACTCTTCATAACCAAAAACGTTTTCAAGGTTTTGAATGAAGCCTTCACAAATTTCACAACAATCCTCAAACACCAAGAATAAAGGATCAGATTCTCCATAATACTTAAAGAATGTTATGTGGAAATCCTTAAGAGAGTATAAGCTACTTGGTTTTAAACCTTCATACCATAATATTTATTTCCCCTCTAGAGTAGCCATAAACATTTTCATCAAACAATCCTTGTGAAATTCAACCCCGAGCCTACATATGTGCACGTGAAATTTAATCGAGTGCAAGGCAACACCATCTCCTTTCCCATCTTTGAATTTAGGGCAAATAAATTTTCCAATCTATGCGAGGAATGCGATTTGGAAAGCCAGGAATATGAGAGCGATTCATTGGAGCATACCTTGGAGATCTGTGATCCATATTGAATTAGTGGAGTCACCAATAAAATCTTTAGGCTACTGAGTCTTTGGACAGTGGAGTCTCTATGAAAATTTTGAATTCTAGATTCTTGAAAATGGAACCGCCAGGTGAATGATGTATAACCTTTTATGTGTCTAACTACTTTTCACCATCAGTACTTGGATATGAACTTTGTCGTTTATCCCAGGGAATATTTCACCTTCATACCTTAGCAACAACACCGTAAATGTTAGCACTTGGTAATTTCTTTAGGCTGTATCAAAGAAACCCCAGGGTAACCTCAAACCAACTTTAAGTTGTATTCTGACCTATACAACTAGAGGGGGCTCTCTCAAATATGTAAAATACTGAAAAAATCTCAAATAGATTTAGCAATAGGCACACATAAGTCAGATTTTTCAATAGGTCAAGTTTTATTTTTTGTTTAAAGGGTTGGTAGGACAAACGAGAGAAGGGAACCATTGGGAAATGGGGTCAAAGTTTGAACTTAAAAATATTTAATCAATAGTTGGTGATGTACTCTCAGAAAAAAAGGCAAAGTAAGTATCATATTTTAGCAAATTATCAATTTTTAGATGACAGTATAAAAAGAAAGGACAACCCATTACACTAAGAGCACCTAACAAAGGGTGAATTCTTAAAATAAATTTAGAAGAAAAACAAAAAGGAGATAGATCGCCATAGACATAGCACCAAATTTAGATGAATTCTGAACATGAAATCCTTAACATTTGAACAAGTATTTACTGTATGAATGGAGCATCAATTGCAGATGAATTCCAAACATTTACTCTCAGCTAAATACTAGAAAGAACATACGATAATGGAGATAATCATTAACAGGAAAAACATATTGAGAACAACACCATGATGAATTTTTGCCTCTAAAATCACAATACTTCTATATTACTTCATAAAGATGTTCTGAGAATTTGATACACATTCCAAAATCCTTTCTAGCTCAAAGTCCTGCNCTTTCTACATTGAGAATAATCTTTTATATATCTAAAATGTCTTACTAAATAATTACAACAAATCTACACAAATAGAAATAAAATCCAAAATATCTGGGATCATCCCATCAAATGCTTCATGTCTTCAACTCACAATATCTTCTTTCCATGTAATCTTGTTTGAGATTTTTAATCTCCATATCAAGCCAGCTAGGTTGATCTTCCTCGATGCCTCTAGCTGCTTTAGCTTTAGCCACCTCTTTTGGTTGTTTGGCTCTTTTGCTTCTACTAGCTTGGGTGTTGTCTTCATCCTCAGATTTATCTATATTAATGATCAAATATTTTAGAACAGGGTTCAACCCAATCTCTGTGCTTAACCTTGGTTTATCAGTAGATTCTGTATGATATTTTTTTCATTATGAATTGTGCATCATGCCTTTCTCCCTCTTTATCCGGTACTACTGGAAATGATTTTGTCATATTCTTCGAACCTTTTGATTTGCTGAAAACAAACGAGTCTTTCTCTTTCATTAAACTTTTACCTTTAACATCCTCTGGTTCGTTAGGAAACATGGGTTTGTTTCCCCCCATAACCACACACGAATTGAATAAAAATGAGCAGGATGAACTGGATGGGTGATTTAATTTGTGGATATTTAATTAAGGTTCTGCTTAGCACACTTAGAAATGACGTTATTTTTTCCTATTTTTTGAAAGAAGATCAAATAAGCAATACTAACAGGGTTTGTTGGAGGTTTAGTGAGGCTAGGAGGGCCTTGGAACAATCGAAAACATATCTAGAGGATCCTTCGACATCATTATGAAGTTTTCTTGAATTGTTTTCTATTTAATGGACATGGCAGTTGCCTTTTAGCCATTAGACCTGTGTGTTTTGGAGTATTTTGCAACTGTTACTACAACCATTAGATATCTTTGTATTGTTGTGATTTGGGATTTCAAACCATAATAAGATACCGTGGTTACCTTCTCTATTTTCTGTGTAATGGATGCATGCAATATGTTTGACAATATTCCTGTCCTTGAAATATATGCAAACCCTTTGTAAGAAGTTACCAACAGAATTAATGCAAAGTGTTTAAAAAATTTACACAAAGAGAAACAAATTTTTTTGGACAACAAACATAATATTCAATTCTAGCCTAGTTGGTCACATTACAACCTTTGATCGGGCCAGACACAACTTTCTAGAAGAGGTCTTCGCAAAATTTGGTTTTCACCTCTCTTTCATTTGTTGGATAGAAGGGTGCATTATTAACCCCTAGATAGATCCTTTGATCAATGACCGCCCCACATGTTTTTTCCTTAGACAAGGATGTCTGTTGTCCCCACTTCTCTACATTATTATGGCGAAGGCATTGGGTAGTAGGTTGGAATGTGAAAGATGAATAGGAAGTATTCATGCCTCAAAATAGCCTCATGTGTTAAATGAATTAATAACTCCCAGTTCACGGATGATACATTGCTACTCGAGTGGGGCTCTTCCATTATGACAATACAATTCAAATTAATCATGAATCAATTCCTTCATGTCTCAGGTGGGTTAGTCAACTCCAACAAATGCTTTATTTATTCTTGAAATACTAGTGCTCACTCTCTTACTGTCATTGCAAGGATTCTCCAAATCCCCTTAGTGATGAACTGGATATCCTTCAAGTATCTTATAATCCCAATCTACCTCAATTCACTTTCTTTAGCTGACTGGGCAACAATCATGTCCAAGATCCGAGAAAAAATCTCCTTGTGGGGGGTACAGTGGCTCAATCCAACTGGAAGGCTAATCTTGGTTAAAGTGGTCCTCTCAGCCCTGCAAGTCTTCCAATACTCTTCAATTTTATCCCCAGCGAGCATCAAAAGAGAAATATCTCAACATATCATAAATATTCTTTGGGAAGGAGGAAAATCTAATAATAAGATATTCCATCTAGTTAATTGGCAAGTAGTGCGGGCCCCTAAATATTGCGAGGGTCTAGGGGTGAAGGACCTGATTCTTGCCAATTTGGACCTTGGTTCAAAATTTTTGTGGTGAATGATAACAAGAGAATCTAATTGGTGGAAGAAATATCTTGTCAACAAATACTTTCAGAAAGACCACTTCAGAGGAGTGTATAAGTAGCTCCTCCACCCTAGTGGATCGCCCATCTGGAAGTTGTTACATGCATCTTTGCCTCTTCTTCAAAGTAAACTCACTTGGATACCTGACAATGACAAGAGTATCAGAATATAGGAAGATAGTATCCCAAGCAGAACCCGTCCATCCCAAGACAATTCCCTGAATTAGATTAGGGACTGGCTAGCAAATTAATAGAAATTCACTCTTTTCAACATATCCACTTGGGGCCCTTCTGGACTTTGGCTAGGTTGGAACCTTGGCATCCCCCCTAGGGATCTTCATTATCAGGCCTCACAACTGATTTCCTCTCTGCATGGTCTATTGTCAGGGCATCTGGAGGATACATATGAGAGAGGATGGGGGGAGAATGGCTATTTGGTAAGAAAATGTTATGAGATCCTCCCGTCGCAATCTATACTTATGGATAAATTCCCTCTATGGAACAATGTTTGGTACCAAGACAACCCCCCCAAGATAAATATCTTCTTTTGGACGTTAGCTCATGAATTTTTTTTAACAAGTGAGAACCTTCGTAAAAGGGGAATTGCAGGACCTTGTTGATGTAATTTATGTAAGACAACAATGAAACTATTAAGTGAATGTTCCTAGAATGCAGGGTAGCCAGAGACATTTGTCAAGCCCTACTCCAAGAAATATTTTGCAGGGTGTGGTGGCATGACTCAATTAAGTCCCTATTGGGAAACTGGAAAAATCATTACCAATGATCATTAAGAAACAAGCCTATTTTTAGACATCTCTGGGTGGATCTCCCAAAATTCACCTGCTGACAGATTTGGTTGGATAGAAATAGAAGCGTTTTCAAGGAACAAGAGATAAGAATTAGCAGAGTAATAGAAAAAAATGAAGTCCAGTTAATGGAATATCTCAACTATCACTAATTGAGGATAAATTCCTCGTAGAGTTTGGATAAGCAAGAACAAAGGTGGATGGATCAATTTCATCTGAACCATTCAATCTCATCCTCAAACAAGATCACACTGACAACTTCATATCTCCCCCCCTAATTTTCAGTAGGGTCACTTCTCAACAGACTCACATCCTATGTTTCGATGGAGCTTAAAGGGAAACCTTAGGGTGGCAGGAGCGAGAGGGGTCAATATTGACCCCAGGGGGAACATTGAGACAAGTTTCACTTAGAGTTTAGGGCACTCTACCAACAATTAAGCAGAAGAATATGATCTCCTTAATGACATCTAATTAACCAGAGAGTATAAGATCCAACACATTATTACCATTGGTGAATCCTTGAACACCATAAGAAGTATGGTAAAAGGGACTTTTCCAAAGGAATGATAACTCAATAACATAACAAAAAAATATGGCACATGCTCTTAGACATTCCCCAAGTCTCGTTTTAGGGAAAATAAGGACACTCAAGCCAACTTGGCTAACTTGTTAGCAAAAGGAAATATTAGGATCAATGGGATATTATTCCAATGTCCAATTCCTTAATCTATGCAAGTCCTCTAAAATTCGATGCATGGAAATCGGGTGCCACACTCATGTAAGAATCACATTATAAAAGTAATGGAGACCTCCATTGTCACACATGCTCTTAGATTTTGGCCTCATATACATAAAGGCATAGTAAGGAAGGCGCATGAACAAGGTGGGATTTTACAACAAAAGTACAGTTCAATTACATCGCTACCCCCTTTATTCGTGTGGGTATCAACATACATGATGGATACATAGCATTTTCTAGCTTCTATACATTTCGACCAACAAATTTCCTTGATGCAAAGGCAAGGTTCATTTAGATTGTGCGCGAATTCACTTTGCACACAAAGATTTGAACCCCTGAGGATTCAAGGTGCCTGGACTCCTGTGCATTGTGGAAAATTGGGTCTAGAGAACAGTGAAGATCCATGGTGGGTTCAAGGATTTGAAGTAAGGACCCACTCTCTCTGTAGGAATTGGGAGGATAACTATGAGCACAGGAGTGTGGTGCCACTGGTTAAAGAATTGCATTCACAACCTAGTGCTAGTAATTTAATTGGGTCTTCCTAGGATTTGGAACCATGAATTTCATTTGCTTGTTGGGTTGGTCTTGCCCCTCTCTCAAAATCTAGGATTTGGTGGAGGAATAGTAGTGCAATTTGGCAATCCTGGGCATCTAGTGCAACAAAGATAATGAGGTTCCTAGATTTCCATCCTTGGGGCATTTTTTCCTTCAACAAGGTCTCATCGGGGTCATGTATTTCTCCTTGTAGTCGGATCTATTTATTCAATTATCTAATTGTGGTCATAATTCTACACCAAAGATGACAACAACAAGCCCAAGAAGACCCCCTCGGAGCCTTGGGGTAGGAACTTCAACAACTTCAAAATGCACACCAAAGTCTGCCAACCCGTGTCTCTTATATACTGAACATTGTCATCCAACATAGGATGACAATGTGCTAGCATCACAACAAGGTGGATGTGATAAGGTCTCAAGTGGAAAGTTTGCAAATGCAGGTCACATCAGCTCCTATGGACATTGTAACAACTCCTAAAAATGGTTCTTCTCCATCGGTTGTCTAGCCTCATATTAATTTGAATATGCCCGCACAAGACAATGAAACAACATAATTGGACCCTCCAAACAATATTCCACCAGGTAACTAATGTTCTTTCAGTATCTCTGCATTCTGGGATTTTTTTGCAGAATAACCACATGCCAGTTTTGTAATGTAATAAACTTTAGTGGAGATCTGGCTAAGAATTGGATAGAAAGGCTTGGAAGTTGAGCAAGTTGTTTTGACCATGCCTTCAAGATATTTTTAATATTTATACATTTTATCTAATATTCCCCCCACCTCCACCCTCACCCTCACCCTCATTTAGATAAAATGTATTACATTTTATCTAATATTTCGCTCATATACCCCCACCCTCATATATGAGGGTGGGGGTGGGGAAAATATTAGATAAAATGTAATAACCCTCATATATGAGGGTGGGGGTAGGGGAAATATTAGATAAAATGTATTACATTTTATCTAATATTTTCTTCTAAAAATGGTTCCTCTCCATCGGTTTCCCAACCTCCTATTGATTTGAATATGCCTGCACAGGACAATGAAACAACATCATTGGACCCTCCAAACAATATTCCACTGGGTAACTAATGTTCTTTCAATATCTTTGCATTCCAGGATTTTTTTGCAGAATAGCCACATGCCAATTTTGTAATGTAATGAACTTTAGTGGAGATCTGACTAAGAATTGGATATAAAGGCTTGGATTAGAGTCGAGAAAGATGTTTTGGCCACGCCTTTAGGCTTTTTTTAATCTTTTGTAACTCTTTGTGTGCGTTAGCCTCATAAGTTTTTATTAATATAATATTTTCCAGTTCTTGTCAAAATAAAATAAAATAAAATAAAAATAGATACAACACTCTCAAATACCTATTGTAGTTCGATTATGCATTGTTAACATTTGATATGTGCAACTCTACCAATTCAAAATGATTCTTGATAGATTTCAAGTTAAAATAACAGATTTCCCTTCACGTTATTTTGAGTAGTTAGAAAAAAACAAATTTATAAAATATTTAGATTGAGAGATTTGTTAATATAATATTCATAATTAAATATTATGAGTAAATAACATTTTTTTTTTTTTTAATGAAATATTTAAAAATATAAAAAACAATTTAAGCTATTTCATAATCATTAAAAGTTACATCCACTATTTCTAAGATCAATAGCTTTTCTTCATCAATATTTCAACTTAAAATTTCAAAAACCAAACTAGTCACTTTACTATTGCCTTGCGTGTTTAATGTGAAAAATTTCACACAAACAATTATTGTGAAATAAAAAAGATTTAAATTTCACTAAAACCTTTGTCAGTTTAAATGTTGGTTTAAGGGACATATCCCTATATCAATGTGATAACATCCTTCCTCACTTTATATATTAAGGAATGAGTTAATAAGTGCACAAATTTAACCTTTAACCATTGTTCATTTTTTCCCATAATATAAAGTTTCACCTTATTTCTTTCATTTTTTCAAATTTAACGAAATAACGTTTTAAAATGGGTCAATTTTTTTATAAATGAAGATTCATGATTGAACTTCCCATCAATCAACAAAATTCCTACCAAATTTAAAGAGAATTCTTATATATAAAATTTCACCTTGTTTCTTTCATTTTTCAAATTTAATGAAATGACTAGTTTTAAAATGGGTCAATTTTTTTATAAATGAAGATTCATTATTGAACTTTCCATCAATCAACAAAATTCCTACCAAATTTAAAGAGAATTCTTATTTAAAAAAAATAAATTTACCGATTATTAGCTTACTTCCAATATTGCTATTGAAAATGACATTAATATCATGCCAATAAAGTATCTTTACTTATATTTACTATTATTTTAATAACATATTTTCATGGATAAAATTTTAGATATCTAATAAACCAAAACACATATCTAATTAATATGTTGAAATTTCTGGAAATAATTTGTCTAAGAGACTTTTTGATAACATATCTTTCTCATGTTTTTTTTTTCCTAAAATAAAAGCGTAATTTTTATTTCAGAAAGAAACCAAAATTACATTTTATAGATACAAGAGAGTGTTGTATTGGTAGACTATTCAGTCAAAGCAAGACAGAAGAATCTAGCATCAGAATAATATCAAACAATCATTAGAGCAAAGGAAAGCAGAGCAAATCCTGCGGAGCAAATAGAGGGACCTAAATAACCCCAACACAAAACCACAAATGCTATCCCAAGAAGCAAACCCAAAACCTTATCAAGAGAAAGCAACGTAAAAAACCCCCTAAGAATCCCCAGGAGTTGGACGGACCAGGTTAGAGTGACATACATTCTCACAGAGACAGAAGAGAAAGTGAGGTAACACAACCCCTAAATCCAACACCAGAAAACTAACAATGACACCAACTCCTTGGGACCAGAAAGACGAGGCTCTGAGTATACATCAAGCCCTGAAGGAACTGACACCAGAATGGAGCCAAACAAAAGGAGGATTCGAAGGCTACAAAGAAGAGAGTCCACCCCAAAAGAAAAACACTAGCAACAATAACAATGGAAACCCTGGCAACCAATACACCCACAGGAGGAACATCCAAGAACAAAGCCATCGGGAGAAAGACGCACTGGACCACAACCGTCAAAATGAGCCCAGGAAAAGGAGAAAGACCATGCAAGGCCGAGCCATATCACCAAGGGATCAATTTGAAGAAAAACTATCTCCCATTGGCAACCAAGCACGAACCAACAAAAGCTATGGCTTACAAAAGAGACAATGGGGTCCTCACAAAAGACACAAACAACCACAACGCCGACCAAAGAAAGAAACGATGGCGTCTCTCCAAACCAAGACAAGCCACAAATAATAGAGGCAAACTAGGACATTCAGAGAACCAAACCACACAATCTGAGCAATCACCCAAACAACAAACATCAGGGGAGACGAGGATGTCGATGACGAAATGAAAATGGCGACAGTAGGGGAAACTGCGGTGGTGACCCAAAGCGAGCTCGGGCAGAGAGTCGAGCGAGCCCTAACAGTTACAAGAAATGACTAGGGTCTAGATGTATTTATCATGTTTTGATAATATATCTTTCTCATATATGTTATTTTGATAACATATATTTCTCATATGTATAAAAAAATCAAAGAAAAAAAAGATACAAATTGATTGCAAAAATCCAACCACATAGAAAATTGCAGATTTTAGTGGTTGAGATTACACATTTTGAGTGTCCTGGGGTTTTTGAGGGTTCTGAAATCAATTTATGCACTCAAAAATATTATTTAAGTAATAAGGTTTCTGAATTCCAGTTATAATTGCCGAAAAGTAAAAGACTAGAATGTTTAGACTACACCACCCAATTTTTAAGTAACCAAACTAAAACAGATATTCAACTGATAGTTCATAGAATAAATATTCAACTGATAGTTCATAGAATAAATATTCATAATTCAACTGACTATTCATAGAATAGATAAATATAGAATGGACATGAGCAACTTGAACCAAATCCATTTAACTCAAAGGCCTAATATACAAGTGTTACACACCTAAATGTCACACTTAAGTGTCGTAAGTGTTGTATGCACCTTACTAAGTGTTGCATGCACTTTACCAAGTGTCGTATGCACCTTACTAAGTGTCTCATGCACT
Organism: Picea engelmannii; assembly: GCA_009831015.1. NCBI lineage: Eukaryota > Viridiplantae > Streptophyta > Pinopsida > Pinales > Pinaceae > Picea > Picea engelmannii. The sequence goes on along the minus strand of ML792214.1, from coordinate 635,119 downwards.
TTATCAAGTGTCATATGCACCTTACTAAGTGTCACATGCACTTTATCAAGTGTCGTAGGCACCTTAATAAGTGTCGCATGCACTTTGTCAAGTGTTGTATGCACCTTACTAAGTGTCACATGCACTTTATTAAGTGTCACATGCAATTTATTAAGTGTCGCAACTTTATTACCATGTGAGAACATTTGTCATAATTCCTAGTCATTTGTCTTCTACTCTGATTTTTGAAGTAGGTCTAAAGGGAAGTTAGTGTCCATTTGTTTTCTTTTGTCTTTGGATCAAAGAAGGGGTATTGATACAAAGGGGGGTTTCACCTGTCCACAGGGGGAAATTTACCACAACAACAAGTACCATATATGCATTTGTCAATCAATACATTTTTTCACAGAAACTTGCCATATTTTTTGTTCCAATTCTCTTTTCTCCCAGGCCTCAAGGATGGGTAACCTAAAATATTGTCACTTCAAAACTGAAACCCCTCGAGTTGGGAGGATTATATTGACCTTGGGAAAATATATTTGTATACCACACTACAAGCACATGGAACCTAGATTCTCTAGTATTGGGGAAGAGGTACTGAAAAATAGATCACCAAATCGTGCAGGTGGGATTATACTCATTTTTAGAAACAATATAGAAGTATCCAGGTTGGCAAGGCACGTAGTTGGTGCTACTTGGATTCACATACACAACTGTTGGAGGCTCAACCTTCTTATCCTTCTTCTTCCTACCGTCCTTCTTCTCCACCTTTTTCCCATGGTTCTTCTCTTCTGTCTTCTTAGGTGCACGTTTTTTCTCTTATTTGGCATGACCGACACTCAACAACTCTGTGAATCCAAATTTCCTCAATTTTATTGCGAGAGAGACTAGATCTGCTTCCTCGATGACAATTATCTTCTTCTCCTTCATATCCACTGCAACATATTCTACCCCTGCAATAAAATATCCATCTTATCACTTATCGGTGCTCAAAACCTAGTTAATGGTAAGAAAACTATCTTGGCAATATTGAAACCCCTGGATTGATTGATTGAACGAATTTTACCTTCAATCCCTGCAATAGTTTACATATCACTTCTCTTGATTTTCTCATCGTCAATCACCACTTTTAGCCCCATTTTCAGAACATTCAATAACAAATGGCCATCATCATCAATGACTTCATAAGACCTTTTAACTCTAGATATGGCAGAAATATCATGATTGACTTCAAGAAGAAGTTGGTACCCTATAAACTACTATTGCTCAATTGTGGAACAATAATGGAGGTTTGAATGAGAATATTGATGGGTTGAAGGAAGCCAATACCTAGAAGCAGAATGTGGTTGCTTTCTTGTAGGTCTCTATTGATGAGATTTGTGAGGATGTTTCTCCCCTTTAGGAAGATACTGAATGTTTGATGAGTACATGGATTTGAGAAAAGACTATGATCTTTCATTTTTGTAAATGGTTGGAAAATATAGCTCTATTCCTAGATTGTAAGATTCCAAACAAGGCCTTGAAATTGAGATCAACAAACTGCAAACTATTTTGAAGAATGATCATGAATACGTTGTTGATTGGAATGAGAGGATTGATATGGTTATGAAGAAATTATCTCACATTGAACTTCTTCCAATGATGATATTTCTAGTAGCATTGATGATTCTAGGAAGGATGATGATCTGTAATCGAGGGGATCATAGCCCACTCGCTCACCAACACAGATATTGTGCAAAAAAATAATTTAGATCTCTATCTCAATCTTATATACAGAGCACCCTGACTGTAATAAATCCACTGGGCCTCTATTACTCAGTGTTGCACTGTAATATCTCTTCTTTGTCTGCTGCAAAGCCTTTCCTTGCTCATATCCTACACACTACAACTAGCTATTTCCATAATAGAAATCCAGTGTATAAAGATCAATTCTCTATAAATTTTTCTAACATTAGTGACCAGAATCCAATGCTAGGGAAACTATATGTCCACAATGTAGCCAACCAATATTAGGTCTCTACTGTGGATAGCCTACTGTCTAGCGGCTTGTAATTCTACTCTTCAATAAGTTACCGAGATCATGTTCGCCAAAGAAGATGAAACGTCCAAGAAAAAAACCCAATCGATCGGAGCAGAATTCTAGTCGACCGTAAGTGAAGTCAGCCAAACAAATAAGGGGAAGAATGGTTCGATGAAATGAATCGACCAATAGTGAGAAAAAATACTTGATTGGCGAGTCGATTCAAATGGCAGTGGGAATAATTGCTCAAAGGGAGAATTGATTAGCCAACGGTGAACACAAATGTCTAAAGGGTGAATTAGGAAACCCACTACATCAAAAAACATCCAAGAAATATCTAAACACGTCCGACAACATCTGGATTCTCCCAACAACTTCTAAATCCACCCAGGAAAGTAGGAATTCACCCGACAACCTTTATATATGCCCAACAGTTTCTAAATACACCCAAGCTATTCAAAATTCGCCAAACAACTTCCAAAAACACCCAAAAAGATTCTAAATATGACCAAGCTATTCAAAATTTGGCCAATGCTTCCACAAACACCCAACAAGATCTAACACACCAAGCAATCCTCTTAGAAGTGACCAATGAAATTGTGGCTCATCCCCATCGACAAGACGCTTTCTCGTATGAGTAAAATTGACCAGACATGAGTCAAGTTAATCCCATGAAATAATCTAACCTATCATGAGTCAAGTCGAGTGGGTAAGGAGTCGGCCAAAAGATGAGTCGGCGAATCAATAGATCGATTGGAAAGGGGTTTGAGTTGATCGGAAAAATGAAACTTGACTTCGACGGTAACGTAAATCGACAAACAATTAGAATCGAGAAGACTGTGATAACTCGACCTAGACAATGTTAAAACGCCTTGGAAAAAGTAATTCATCTGTGGGGATAAAAATTACAATTTAGAGGAGTAAGATAATTCGCCCATGAAGTAGAAATTTGCCCAAAAAGGTTTATAAATGCCCATGCACACTTAGAAATGACCTTGATAAGGTAAATTATCCCATTGTATTTAAACTCAACCTGGAAATTAATTTGGACGCCCCCAACATTAAATAATTGGACCCATTGGTGTTCAACTCAACTGGAGGGAGATAATTCGACAGGAAATATAGGAATCATCTGGCAATAAAGATTAACCAACCAACAAACAATTTAATTTCCCAAGAAATAAAAATTGTCCACCCTTGGTTTTATCTGAGATGCAGATGAAAAAGGATCATTCTAGGGATGTTTCCATTCATTAAATTCCAGTGAGGACTAAATTCTGAATAGAGATAACTGTGTTCTTGCGATGAAATTTTATTTATGTATTAAAACAATATATGCATTTACTAGTAGTGAGTAAGCAACAATATCACATACAAACTAAACACCACAAACACAAGAAATCTCAACCTAATACAAGACATAATAGACATGGTATTTACCCTGTAACCCAAATAGGAAAAACTAGTCTTGAATGGGGATTATTCTTTTCATTATGGATATCTCTGGTTACACTGCATTCATTTCCTACTATGCCTCTTTCTCTCCTGGCCAAAAATACCCATTGCAAATGAGAGTGAGGGAAGAAATAAGGAGAACTGGGGGGATAGGGGGAAGGCCAACAGACAAAGCACAAGCACTGAGTCTTACACCCATTCATTGGTCTGGATCCATTTTAGATTAGATGGTGTTTATGGTGTGGCATTTTATCATGCCTTGTTGGCTACTACTAGTGTGATTTCTCTAGATTTTAAGAAGCATACTACACATAATATTTCCCGACTATTGAGTAAGCAGGATATCATAGTGGTGGACTTGGAAAGCGTGGAAAGGGTGTTGTTGTTTTGATTATGATTAGGATGAGACTAATTAGAGAAAGTCTTGGATATGAAGAGAATTCCTCAACAAATGGATAGAGGTTTTACTTCAACTATTGTTTTGTAGGAAGTGCAACTGATTGCCGATCGTTTTATTGAGTTGATTAATGATGATATGCCATAAAGGGGGACTAGTACTTCAAAAGACAATATTGTTGTTTTGTAGGGATATCCTGCACCTTTTGTTGGAGCAAGAATCACATCTTGCACCTTTTTTTCCGTAGGAACAAATTTCTTTTCTATATAGACATCCTAATCATAGATATGGGAGGACTTTGTCTAGTAGTTAGAAGCCACTCTTTTTAGAAAAGGTGTAAGAGGTAGAATTTTGGACTAGTGCCAACTACCAAGGTTGAGTGTGGTTGGATTGATGAGTGGTCATTAGAGAATGTTATCAAATGCTTGAGGACTTGATACAAATGTGTATCATTGACTATACAACAATATATTTCTCCTATTTATTCATGTTGATTGATATTTAGTTGACTCTTGTAGCATTGATTATTAGACTATTTTGATGGAAAATTATGCTATGTTGTTATTTTATGGATATAGGATAGTTTGATTTAAAACTTTGTTGTATTCCTTATTGTCTATTGTATTGTATTTGATTCCTCAGTTGTGCCTAAGGGGGATGCTATTGGACTTTTAGATAAACCCAACATATGGTTTTTAGTTAATTACAATCGATTGAGTTGTTTGATGATGTAGTGTTGGGTTATGTAGATGACTTTTCTTTCTTGTTGTTGAAGTGTAGATTGGTGATTGAAGACTAGTGTGCACACATATGATAGATGATACTTACAAGTGACGCTAATAGGGTACCGACTTGATGATTGGTATATTTTGAGATCCCTATTTGACAAAGATTGTTTGGATGACAAACACATAATAATTTGCTAATGATTATTTTCAAGTCAACTAATCATCCAAGAATGCTTTTCCTTATTGTTTAATCCATTGATTGATTGGGAATATTGTTTGACTATTTTAACAACATTTTTGGAACCTTCATTCATTCATGATATTATTTTTACCTTGTTTCCTCACGATTTCAAGTGGAAGATGTTTGTGAGTATGGTTCATGGATTGTTTCACTAATTCTAAGGAGGATTAGGTGGATAATCTTATTGGAGATGTCTATTTTTCATATTTTCTCTTCTAAGCGTAACTATACCTTGGCTATTACCAAGTTGTTGTTTTGTAGGTGCCATTGTTTTAAGGTTATTTTGAAACCATTACTATACTTTTGTTGATTTGGTTGTCAACATTTGTTGTCCCTATCAAATTAAGGAGGGATGTTAATGTAATTTGATTTATCTTCCAAGTTGTGTTTAAGGGAGAAATTTGGAACCTAAGGTTATATGGTAAACTAAACTCACTTAACGAACATGTGCAGTTGACCTAGAGAGGGAGTCGAACGATGAAGGATTCAATTGAACAAATATTTAGCGACTTGGGAGTTGATGAGATCCATTTTGATTACTCATATTATGTGGATGTTTATGGGGTGTTACCCCATACTTTTGGGGTTTCATTTATATACTAAACCTATAAATATATGATCAATATGTATTGATAATGAACTATGTTCATGATTGTTCTTAAGTGTTGTAACAATGCCATTTTATACCATCACTCCATCTTGGATTCATTGTCCCTACTTCTGCTATTTTACCTATGTTTCAACACCAATTTGTTTGAGCCCTCAAACCATCCAACTCTCAAACCTTGTACTATTTTCACTCTGAATTTAAGTATGTTTTTTTACCATAATTAGTTACAATATGTTTGGATGATTTAGTT
>ML792214.1:605893-629339 GCA_009831015.1 Picea engelmannii | reverse complement strand
AATATTAGATAAAATGTAATAACCCTCATATATGAGGGTGGGGGTAGGGGAAATATTAGATAAAATGTATTACATTTTATCTAATATTTTCTTCTAAAAATGGTTCCTCTCCATCGGTTTCCCAACCTCCTATTGATTTGAATATGCCTGCACAGGACAATGAAACAACATCATTGGACCCTCCAAACAATATTCCACTGGGTAACTAATGTTCTTTCAATATCTTTGCATTCCAGGATTTTTTTGCAGAATAGCCACATGCCAATTTTGTAATGTAATGAACTTTAGTGGAGATCTGACTAAGAATTGGATATAAAGGCTTGGATTAGAGTCGAGAAAGATGTTTTGGCCACGCCTTTAGGCTTTTTTTAATCTTTTGTAACTCTTTGTGTGCGTTAGCCTCATAAGTTTTTATTAATATAATATTTTCCAGTTCTTGTCAAAATAAAATAAAATAAAATAAAAATAGATACAACACTCTCAAATACCTATTGTAGTTCGATTATGCATTGTTAACATTTGATATGTGCAACTCTACCAATTCAAAATGATTCTTGATAGATTTCAAGTTAAAATAACAGATTTCCCTTCACGTTATTTTGAGTAGTTAGAAAAAAACAAATTTATAAAATATTTAGATTGAGAGATTTGTTAATATAATATTCATAATTAAATATTATGAGTAAATAACATTTTTTTTTTTTTTAATGAAATATTTAAAAATATAAAAAACAATTTAAGCTATTTCATAATCATTAAAAGTTACATCCACTATTTCTAAGATCAATAGCTTTTCTTCATCAATATTTCAACTTAAAATTTCAAAAACCAAACTAGTCACTTTACTATTGCCTTGCGTGTTTAATGTGAAAAATTTCACACAAACAATTATTGTGAAATAAAAAAGATTTAAATTTCACTAAAACCTTTGTCAGTTTAAATGTTGGTTTAAGGGACATATCCCTATATCAATGTGATAACATCCTTCCTCACTTTATATATTAAGGAATGAGTTAATAAGTGCACAAATTTAACCTTTAACCATTGTTCATTTTTTCCCATAATATAAAGTTTCACCTTATTTCTTTCATTTTTTCAAATTTAACGAAATAACGTTTTAAAATGGGTCAATTTTTTTATAAATGAAGATTCATGATTGAACTTCCCATCAATCAACAAAATTCCTACCAAATTTAAAGAGAATTCTTATATATAAAATTTCACCTTGTTTCTTTCATTTTTCAAATTTAATGAAATGACTAGTTTTAAAATGGGTCAATTTTTTTATAAATGAAGATTCATTATTGAACTTTCCATCAATCAACAAAATTCCTACCAAATTTAAAGAGAATTCTTATTTAAAAAAAATAAATTTACCGATTATTAGCTTACTTCCAATATTGCTATTGAAAATGACATTAATATCATGCCAATAAAGTATCTTTACTTATATTTACTATTATTTTAATAACATATTTTCATGGATAAAATTTTAGATATCTAATAAACCAAAACACATATCTAATTAATATGTTGAAATTTCTGGAAATAATTTGTCTAAGAGACTTTTTGATAACATATCTTTCTCATGTTTTTTTTTTCCTAAAATAAAAGCGTAATTTTTATTTCAGAAAGAAACCAAAATTACATTTTATAGATACAAGAGAGTGTTGTATTGGTAGACTATTCAGTCAAAGCAAGACAGAAGAATCTAGCATCAGAATAATATCAAACAATCATTAGAGCAAAGGAAAGCAGAGCAAATCCTGCGGAGCAAATAGAGGGACCTAAATAACCCCAACACAAAACCACAAATGCTATCCCAAGAAGCAAACCCAAAACCTTATCAAGAGAAAGCAACGTAAAAAACCCCCTAAGAATCCCCAGGAGTTGGACGGACCAGGTTAGAGTGACATACATTCTCACAGAGACAGAAGAGAAAGTGAGGTAACACAACCCCTAAATCCAACACCAGAAAACTAACAATGACACCAACTCCTTGGGACCAGAAAGACGAGGCTCTGAGTATACATCAAGCCCTGAAGGAACTGACACCAGAATGGAGCCAAACAAAAGGAGGATTCGAAGGCTACAAAGAAGAGAGTCCACCCCAAAAGAAAAACACTAGCAACAATAACAATGGAAACCCTGGCAACCAATACACCCACAGGAGGAACATCCAAGAACAAAGCCATCGGGAGAAAGACGCACTGGACCACAACCGTCAAAATGAGCCCAGGAAAAGGAGAAAGACCATGCAAGGCCGAGCCATATCACCAAGGGATCAATTTGAAGAAAAACTATCTCCCATTGGCAACCAAGCACGAACCAACAAAAGCTATGGCTTACAAAAGAGACAATGGGGTCCTCACAAAAGACACAAACAACCACAACGCCGACCAAAGAAAGAAACGATGGCGTCTCTCCAAACCAAGACAAGCCACAAATAATAGAGGCAAACTAGGACATTCAGAGAACCAAACCACACAATCTGAGCAATCACCCAAACAACAAACATCAGGGGAGACGAGGATGTCGATGACGAAATGAAAATGGCGACAGTAGGGGAAACTGCGGTGGTGACCCAAAGCGAGCTCGGGCAGAGAGTCGAGCGAGCCCTAACAGTTACAAGAAATGACTAGGGTCTAGATGTATTTATCATGTTTTGATAATATATCTTTCTCATATATGTTATTTTGATAACATATATTTCTCATATGTATAAAAAAATCAAAGAAAAAAAAGATACAAATTGATTGCAAAAATCCAACCACATAGAAAATTGCAGATTTTAGTGGTTGAGATTACACATTTTGAGTGTCCTGGGGTTTTTGAGGGTTCTGAAATCAATTTATGCACTCAAAAATATTATTTAAGTAATAAGGTTTCTGAATTCCAGTTATAATTGCCGAAAAGTAAAAGACTAGAATGTTTAGACTACACCACCCAATTTTTAAGTAACCAAACTAAAACAGATATTCAACTGATAGTTCATAGAATAAATATTCAACTGATAGTTCATAGAATAAATATTCATAATTCAACTGACTATTCATAGAATAGATAAATATAGAATGGACATGAGCAACTTGAACCAAATCCATTTAACTCAAAGGCCTAATATACAAGTGTTACACACCTAAATGTCACACTTAAGTGTCGTAAGTGTTGTATGCACCTTACTAAGTGTTGCATGCACTTTACCAAGTGTCGTATGCACCTTACTAAGTGTCTCATGCACTTTATCAAGTGTCATATGCACCTTACTAAGTGTCACATGCACTTTATCAAGTGTCGTAGGCACCTTAATAAGTGTCGCATGCACTTTGTCAAGTGTTGTATGCACCTTACTAAGTGTCACATGCACTTTATTAAGTGTCACATGCAATTTATTAAGTGTCGCAACTTTATTACCATGTGAGAACATTTGTCATAATTCCTAGTCATTTGTCTTCTACTCTGATTTTTGAAGTAGGTCTAAAGGGAAGTTAGTGTCCATTTGTTTTCTTTTGTCTTTGGATCAAAGAAGGGGTATTGATACAAAGGGGGGTTTCACCTGTCCACAGGGGGAAATTTACCACAACAACAAGTACCATATATGCATTTGTCAATCAATACATTTTTTCACAGAAACTTGCCATATTTTTTGTTCCAATTCTCTTTTCTCCCAGGCCTCAAGGATGGGTAACCTAAAATATTGTCACTTCAAAACTGAAACCCCTCGAGTTGGGAGGATTATATTGACCTTGGGAAAATATATTTGTATACCACACTACAAGCACATGGAACCTAGATTCTCTAGTATTGGGGAAGAGGTACTGAAAAATAGATCACCAAATCGTGCAGGTGGGATTATACTCATTTTTAGAAACAATATAGAAGTATCCAGGTTGGCAAGGCACGTAGTTGGTGCTACTTGGATTCACATACACAACTGTTGGAGGCTCAACCTTCTTATCCTTCTTCTTCCTACCGTCCTTCTTCTCCACCTTTTTCCCATGGTTCTTCTCTTCTGTCTTCTTAGGTGCACGTTTTTTCTCTTATTTGGCATGACCGACACTCAACAACTCTGTGAATCCAAATTTCCTCAATTTTATTGCGAGAGAGACTAGATCTGCTTCCTCGATGACAATTATCTTCTTCTCCTTCATATCCACTGCAACATATTCTACCCCTGCAATAAAATATCCATCTTATCACTTATCGGTGCTCAAAACCTAGTTAATGGTAAGAAAACTATCTTGGCAATATTGAAACCCCTGGATTGATTGATTGAACGAATTTTACCTTCAATCCCTGCAATAGTTTACATATCACTTCTCTTGATTTTCTCATCGTCAATCACCACTTTTAGCCCCATTTTCAGAACATTCAATAACAAATGGCCATCATCATCAATGACTTCATAAGACCTTTTAACTCTAGATATGGCAGAAATATCATGATTGACTTCAAGAAGAAGTTGGTACCCTATAAACTACTATTGCTCAATTGTGGAACAATAATGGAGGTTTGAATGAGAATATTGATGGGTTGAAGGAAGCCAATACCTAGAAGCAGAATGTGGTTGCTTTCTTGTAGGTCTCTATTGATGAGATTTGTGAGGATGTTTCTCCCCTTTAGGAAGATACTGAATGTTTGATGAGTACATGGATTTGAGAAAAGACTATGATCTTTCATTTTTGTAAATGGTTGGAAAATATAGCTCTATTCCTAGATTGTAAGATTCCAAACAAGGCCTTGAAATTGAGATCAACAAACTGCAAACTATTTTGAAGAATGATCATGAATACGTTGTTGATTGGAATGAGAGGATTGATATGGTTATGAAGAAATTATCTCACATTGAACTTCTTCCAATGATGATATTTCTAGTAGCATTGATGATTCTAGGAAGGATGATGATCTGTAATCGAGGGGATCATAGCCCACTCGCTCACCAACACAGATATTGTGCAAAAAAATAATTTAGATCTCTATCTCAATCTTATATACAGAGCACCCTGACTGTAATAAATCCACTGGGCCTCTATTACTCAGTGTTGCACTGTAATATCTCTTCTTTGTCTGCTGCAAAGCCTTTCCTTGCTCATATCCTACACACTACAACTAGCTATTTCCATAATAGAAATCCAGTGTATAAAGATCAATTCTCTATAAATTTTTCTAACATTAGTGACCAGAATCCAATGCTAGGGAAACTATATGTCCACAATGTAGCCAACCAATATTAGGTCTCTACTGTGGATAGCCTACTGTCTAGCGGCTTGTAATTCTACTCTTCAATAAGTTACCGAGATCATGTTCGCCAAAGAAGATGAAACGTCCAAGAAAAAAACCCAATCGATCGGAGCAGAATTCTAGTCGACCGTAAGTGAAGTCAGCCAAACAAATAAGGGGAAGAATGGTTCGATGAAATGAATCGACCAATAGTGAGAAAAAATACTTGATTGGCGAGTCGATTCAAATGGCAGTGGGAATAATTGCTCAAAGGGAGAATTGATTAGCCAACGGTGAACACAAATGTCTAAAGGGTGAATTAGGAAACCCACTACATCAAAAAACATCCAAGAAATATCTAAACACGTCCGACAACATCTGGATTCTCCCAACAACTTCTAAATCCACCCAGGAAAGTAGGAATTCACCCGACAACCTTTATATATGCCCAACAGTTTCTAAATACACCCAAGCTATTCAAAATTCGCCAAACAACTTCCAAAAACACCCAAAAAGATTCTAAATATGACCAAGCTATTCAAAATTTGGCCAATGCTTCCACAAACACCCAACAAGATCTAACACACCAAGCAATCCTCTTAGAAGTGACCAATGAAATTGTGGCTCATCCCCATCGACAAGACGCTTTCTCGTATGAGTAAAATTGACCAGACATGAGTCAAGTTAATCCCATGAAATAATCTAACCTATCATGAGTCAAGTCGAGTGGGTAAGGAGTCGGCCAAAAGATGAGTCGGCGAATCAATAGATCGATTGGAAAGGGGTTTGAGTTGATCGGAAAAATGAAACTTGACTTCGACGGTAACGTAAATCGACAAACAATTAGAATCGAGAAGACTGTGATAACTCGACCTAGACAATGTTAAAACGCCTTGGAAAAAGTAATTCATCTGTGGGGATAAAAATTACAATTTAGAGGAGTAAGATAATTCGCCCATGAAGTAGAAATTTGCCCAAAAAGGTTTATAAATGCCCATGCACACTTAGAAATGACCTTGATAAGGTAAATTATCCCATTGTATTTAAACTCAACCTGGAAATTAATTTGGACGCCCCCAACATTAAATAATTGGACCCATTGGTGTTCAACTCAACTGGAGGGAGATAATTCGACAGGAAATATAGGAATCATCTGGCAATAAAGATTAACCAACCAACAAACAATTTAATTTCCCAAGAAATAAAAATTGTCCACCCTTGGTTTTATCTGAGATGCAGATGAAAAAGGATCATTCTAGGGATGTTTCCATTCATTAAATTCCAGTGAGGACTAAATTCTGAATAGAGATAACTGTGTTCTTGCGATGAAATTTTATTTATGTATTAAAACAATATATGCATTTACTAGTAGTGAGTAAGCAACAATATCACATACAAACTAAACACCACAAACACAAGAAATCTCAACCTAATACAAGACATAATAGACATGGTATTTACCCTGTAACCCAAATAGGAAAAACTAGTCTTGAATGGGGATTATTCTTTTCATTATGGATATCTCTGGTTACACTGCATTCATTTCCTACTATGCCTCTTTCTCTCCTGGCCAAAAATACCCATTGCAAATGAGAGTGAGGGAAGAAATAAGGAGAACTGGGGGGATAGGGGGAAGGCCAACAGACAAAGCACAAGCACTGAGTCTTACACCCATTCATTGGTCTGGATCCATTTTAGATTAGATGGTGTTTATGGTGTGGCATTTTATCATGCCTTGTTGGCTACTACTAGTGTGATTTCTCTAGATTTTAAGAAGCATACTACACATAATATTTCCCGACTATTGAGTAAGCAGGATATCATAGTGGTGGACTTGGAAAGCGTGGAAAGGGTGTTGTTGTTTTGATTATGATTAGGATGAGACTAATTAGAGAAAGTCTTGGATATGAAGAGAATTCCTCAACAAATGGATAGAGGTTTTACTTCAACTATTGTTTTGTAGGAAGTGCAACTGATTGCCGATCGTTTTATTGAGTTGATTAATGATGATATGCCATAAAGGGGGACTAGTACTTCAAAAGACAATATTGTTGTTTTGTAGGGATATCCTGCACCTTTTGTTGGAGCAAGAATCACATCTTGCACCTTTTTTTCCGTAGGAACAAATTTCTTTTCTATATAGACATCCTAATCATAGATATGGGAGGACTTTGTCTAGTAGTTAGAAGCCACTCTTTTTAGAAAAGGTGTAAGAGGTAGAATTTTGGACTAGTGCCAACTACCAAGGTTGAGTGTGGTTGGATTGATGAGTGGTCATTAGAGAATGTTATCAAATGCTTGAGGACTTGATACAAATGTGTATCATTGACTATACAACAATATATTTCTCCTATTTATTCATGTTGATTGATATTTAGTTGACTCTTGTAGCATTGATTATTAGACTATTTTGATGGAAAATTATGCTATGTTGTTATTTTATGGATATAGGATAGTTTGATTTAAAACTTTGTTGTATTCCTTATTGTCTATTGTATTGTATTTGATTCCTCAGTTGTGCCTAAGGGGGATGCTATTGGACTTTTAGATAAACCCAACATATGGTTTTTAGTTAATTACAATCGATTGAGTTGTTTGATGATGTAGTGTTGGGTTATGTAGATGACTTTTCTTTCTTGTTGTTGAAGTGTAGATTGGTGATTGAAGACTAGTGTGCACACATATGATAGATGATACTTACAAGTGACGCTAATAGGGTACCGACTTGATGATTGGTATATTTTGAGATCCCTATTTGACAAAGATTGTTTGGATGACAAACACATAATAATTTGCTAATGATTATTTTCAAGTCAACTAATCATCCAAGAATGCTTTTCCTTATTGTTTAATCCATTGATTGATTGGGAATATTGTTTGACTATTTTAACAACATTTTTGGAACCTTCATTCATTCATGATATTATTTTTACCTTGTTTCCTCACGATTTCAAGTGGAAGATGTTTGTGAGTATGGTTCATGGATTGTTTCACTAATTCTAAGGAGGATTAGGTGGATAATCTTATTGGAGATGTCTATTTTTCATATTTTCTCTTCTAAGCGTAACTATACCTTGGCTATTACCAAGTTGTTGTTTTGTAGGTGCCATTGTTTTAAGGTTATTTTGAAACCATTACTATACTTTTGTTGATTTGGTTGTCAACATTTGTTGTCCCTATCAAATTAAGGAGGGATGTTAATGTAATTTGATTTATCTTCCAAGTTGTGTTTAAGGGAGAAATTTGGAACCTAAGGTTATATGGTAAACTAAACTCACTTAACGAACATGTGCAGTTGACCTAGAGAGGGAGTCGAACGATGAAGGATTCAATTGAACAAATATTTAGCGACTTGGGAGTTGATGAGATCCATTTTGATTACTCATATTATGTGGATGTTTATGGGGTGTTACCCCATACTTTTGGGGTTTCATTTATATACTAAACCTATAAATATATGATCAATATGTATTGATAATGAACTATGTTCATGATTGTTCTTAAGTGTTGTAACAATGCCATTTTATACCATCACTCCATCTTGGATTCATTGTCCCTACTTCTGCTATTTTACCTATGTTTCAACACCAATTTGTTTGAGCCCTCAAACCATCCAACTCTCAAACCTTGTACTATTTTCACTCTGAATTTAAGTATGTTTTTTTACCATAATTAGTTACAATATGTTTGGATGATTTAGTTCTTTGGATTTAAGCAATGATTCCCCTTCCTTAGGTAACCGACACCAACTGTATAAATGGAAAACAAACAGTTTAATAGTTATTGTTGACGTGGCATACACATGTTGTGATGCTTCAAATATAGTCTTCACCCATTGACTTGGTCATTCTTTTGAGGTTTAATTACACTTCCATAAATAAATTGTTATGATTAATAAAGCTCCATGGTAATTGTCAGTCACGTGCTAGTTGACTCATGCTATCATAAACTTAATCCTTTATCGACCGAATACTCATCAACCATACCCCATCAACACACTTATCAAACATTTATTAGAACCTTTTAGGAATTTATCAGTAATGATCCATCAACATCCATTCACTGGTGCCATCCAATAACAACTAATATTCTCTTCTTTTGGATTTCATGAAGTTGAGTAACTCACTCAACTCTCTAAGAGTTGATTCCTCAATCAACATAACCTTAGCTAATCTATTGACTAGTTGATTATTCAAATTTTTTAGAGAATGACTTACCCCTATACATTGCTCACTTTCTTTATTCAACTTCCTTCAATAACAATATATATTTCTGTATCAACAACAATTCTATGATGTCCCTCTTTTGTGTTCACTTTTATGTCCTCATGTGTCCATTTTGACATCTCTTTTTCATATTTTGTGTATTATTTGCATCCATTTAGTGTCAATTTTTCATTTCTTAAGTGTCCTCGTTGTGTCTCTTATGCATCCTTTTTGCATCTCTTTTGTCTTTATATGTGTCCTTTTTGCATCTTTTTTTAGTTCTCTTCATTTCTTTTGTGCTTTTTTTTGGTCCTATTTTCACATACTTTGTGTCTTTTTTACATCCAATTTCCATTCTTTTGATTCTTTTTCCATCCTTGTGCATTCTTTTGACTCTTTTTCCATTCTTATGCATCCTTTTTGCATACTTTTGAGTCCCTTTTATGTCATTTTGCATCCTTTTTGCCCTTGCATGTTATAGATCCCATTTGAATATTTTCAACACATATCTAAAGATGATTCTAAGCTATATATTAAAAGTTATGGCTTTTACAAGTTGATTTGGTTGGTGTCCACCTCAACTCACCTACCATAATTTCTTCACTACCCTACTTACTCATCGCCTCTTGTTGGGACACTTGTTGCCTGGCCTTTCATATTCTTAATCTTTTGATATCACTTATGGATTTTAGTTTCATTATTTCATAGTGATAATAGTGGCAACATCCAATTATAATGACATAGAGAGTGGTAATAGATTCTCATCTCTTCAAAACTATTTCTACCTTTGTACACAACTTATAGTCCTATGAATCCCTACCCCCTTACCGTATGACAAATTAGATTGAATTTATATCAAGTGTGATTATTAGATTTAAAATATGGATAAGGTGGCATTGTCAATATTGTCTTGATTAGTTTGATCACCTAACCCCATACCACATTACATTAAAAATTATACTCCATATATCCTAACCCACTATCCACAATTCCCTAATACCATACCCACTTAACCATTAAACTACCCCTACCACCTAACCCTTACATCCCTTGCCCCTAACCCTATACAACTGATTCAATTTACATCAAGCATTATAGATTGACATTGTCTAAACCCTTAAAAATCGATACCAGTCACAATTAGTAAGACTATTTAATATGTGCACCTTCACTATGTTAATGTAGTTACATCATAGGGAAACTTGGTAAGTTAATAAATTGATCCTATGAGAATATAAAGCCAAGGTTAGTTTTTAAACATGATGGTGATATACAATCTTTTAGTGATTAAGATAGTTTTCCCACTAAACCCAATACACCTTACCCTTAATTGCATAATGTCGACCTATATACTAGGCAAAATAAATATATCTTACTTAGGGTCAATAAGTATATCTTAGGGTCCATAAGTATCTTTTTTTTATTTTTTATTTTATTTTTATCTGAAAAACTTGTGTCACATC
Source organism: Picea engelmannii (assembly GCA_009831015.1). Taxonomy (NCBI): domain Eukaryota; kingdom Viridiplantae; phylum Streptophyta; class Pinopsida; order Pinales; family Pinaceae; genus Picea; species Picea engelmannii. Next base: position 618,451 of record ML792214.1, on the reverse strand, counting down.
TCTAAAAATACATTTATCATTCTTATAAAATATAAAAGAAACTAAATGTTCGATGTCCAAAAATAAGTCTATCATCCCATTAATAACAACCATCCATTATGGTGATCAATTATTTCCATTTCTTTCATTAGATGTCGAGGATAAGTATTCACATACAATTTGTTTTACATCACACCTTAATTTGCAATTAGAAAGTTCACACATTACTTTGTAGTTACAAAGTTGTTATCTGTAGACCTTCACGATTCATTGATTTTGCTTGCTTGTTTTTGGAATTTGATGGATATAGTGGGAAGATTGATTGGTTATTGGAAGTAATTGTCTACCATGTACTTTTTTTAGAGGGGCATTTTCATTCTAAAGATATCTTAAAGTATCCATAATGGTATACTAGGTCTTTTTTACACACATAATTTACAAGTCCCAATTGTTCCAATAATCCCTCTACCTAGAAAATTTAGTTTTTTTAGGAGTATGATCTAAAATTGATTCAAAATGTGATACACATGTGTCAAAGGGGATATTTCTACTTTCCATGCTAAATAGACACCGAAAAGGGTTCTCTATACATAGTCAATTTTTTCCACCTTAAAACTTAGAAAAACATTTAAAAAAAGGATACATAGGCCAGGGATGCAAAAAAGGATGCCTTAGCATGTATTGTAGTAGTGTGTGAAGGATGTAGTGCCTCCATTTCTTGAGTGCTTGAACCAATGCATAAAATTATTTATCATGTGTTGGTGTTCTATTTTGTTGTAGAAAATGTTTTTGAGTGATATGCATCGAGGTTGGCTCCCTACATAAGAAAGATGCTTAGGGAATAGTAAAATGCATTATATAAATCTCAAAGGGATGATGAAAATTAGAAATAACAAGAACTACAGCTCAAAAAGGGCATCTTGAGCTACTGAATCCTTAATTTTTGCAACATTCCATGAGAAATAGTTTTTATTAGAGAGTTGATGAAGGGGCTTGACAATGTTAAAGACATTTTGAATGAATTTTCTAGATATATAGTATTATATGGAGTGGTCCAATCCTAAAGGAATTTGAGTTTTTCTATATCTTCATATACACCATTGTGGTCAACAACAAAACCCATACAATGAATGGAATTTTGCCCAAAGAATTAATTTTTCAATTTTTTTGCTTGAAATTTACATTGACATAGAAGATCAAGAGAAATCTAAACATATTAAAGATAGTCCTCCCAATTGTTACTATAAATCAATATGTCATCAAGTTACCACTATAGAGTTTCCCAAATGTGGGTGAAAGTTGTCATTAGTTATTTTTATGAATGTGGTTGTAGCATTAGTAAGGCCAAAAGGCATGATTAGCCACTCATACAAATCATATTTTGTTTTGAAAGTTGATTTACAACCATCTAAAGGATTCATACATATCTAATGATATCTGGTAGCTAGATTAATTTTGTGGAAATATTTTCCCCCTTTTAAATATTCTATGAGATCATCGCCCTTAGGTAGTGGCTAGTACCAATTTTTCATAGTTATCTTGTTCAATGCATGAAAATATGTGCACAAGTTCCATTGATCCTATTTTTTTTTGGGTACAGTTAGAACTGGAGAACCATAAGGAGAAATGATAGTATAAATCTTACCATCTTCAAGAAGTTTTTTCAATTTCTTCTCAATCTCTATACTCTCAAGATGTATTCTATGATATGCAAAAAAAATGGGAAGTGAAGACCTGGAACCAAATCAATGTTGTGTTGGATGGTTCTAAGAGGGGGCAATCCTATAGGTTATTCAAAAACATATGAATATGCATCTATAATATTCTAAATTCCCAAAGGAGAGAACTTTGTTGTTGTTTTACTGGCTAGACACCATTGAATGTTGAGATTAACTTGCTTAATTGCTTGTTTCCCACTGTTAGAAATCAAGGTATCTTCACTCATGTCAAACACCTTAAGAAAAATGCTCATGCTCATAGATCAAATATCAATACACCAAAGTTTACATGGTTAAAACCCTGAAAGAGGTAAACAATCCACAACCCCAACCAACATGGCCACTTGAGGCAATATATTAACACAAAAATAATAGATTACATGAACATCTATCACAATCGATCATTGGTAATTGATCCTCCAAGCTCTTTAAATAAAGATAATGGACCAATCAAGTGTTAAGACATCGATCAAGTGTCATTAATATCGAGGAGGTGTTTGAACCATTGGATCACTCATGCGTAGGACATGATTATGATCATTGGATTAGAAAAGTACAAAAACACACTTTAATATAATATTATATTAGACCAACTTGATATTAACTAACTACTAATGTCTAAATATCCTAACACCCCCCTTAATAACAACTTGGGATAAGATTGAAGGATTTACAAAGTGACAAAAGGAGAAGGAAGGAGGAAATAAAGCCTATCCCTTCTTAATGAAAACTTCCTAAACACCTAACATAGATTGAAGTTTTAGGAACTTCATGGATGTGAGAGACTTTATGAAAATCTCAACAACTTGATCATATGTTCAACAATAGGACACTTCAAGGATGTGATACCGAAGAAGATTCCTAATGAAGTGAATATGTATCTCAATGTGTTTTTTGCGCTAATGTTGAGATGGATCTTTGGCAAGGTAAATGACACTTTTATTGTCACAATAGAGTGTGGTCAGATACTACTGCTGGAATCAAAACTATGAAAGGATCCATTGAAGCTAGGCTTCTTGACTAGAAATAATTGTTGCTTAGTACTTGGCTTTTGTTGAAGAAAGAACAAGGACACTTTTATTCTTACAAGCTCAAGTAATAGGTCTAGAACCAAGGTTGAAAACATATACTGTAGTAGACTTCCAATCAGCAAGGTCAACACTACCATTTGCGGTATACTCAATCATGCAAAGACATTTTAATTTGACAAGTTTTCTTCCTTTCGAAAGAGGGACCTGATCCCAAGTTTCATTTGCCATCAAGGAGCACAATTTTAATTCATTGATGCATCTCATCTTGGTTGAACACATTCTTCTTTAAATGTTTTTAGATCTTGTGTTTTTGCAACTTGAGCCAAAAGTGAAGAGGCTTACTGGAACTATGAACATGTTAGACGTTGATAAGAAGGATCATTGACTAGATCTCTGGTGGCTTCCCTTGTTGTGTGGACTCATTGAAGAAGTTGAGAAGATGGTGTGGGTTCATGTTCAATAGAATCATCTAGAGGACGAGGACGATCAAGCATAACATTTTTTCATCCCCACTATCCGAAGAAGAATAGTGATCCATAATATAAGTAGACAGATTAGAAGAAGAAGTAGTATATGACACATGAATCAAGGATGGATCGTAGGTTGAAGATGACACAAATGACAAATTAGGAACACAGGCCGAGAGACCTTCATCAAAATTAATGTCTCATCTAATAACAAATTCTATTGTATTAGGTACAAGAATTCTAAACCTTTTACATCCTTTGAATAACTGATAAAAATGAACTTCTCACTTTTAGGTTGTAAGGATTTCCTTTTCTCATTAGGAATGTGTGCCCATGAGTCAATACCAAACAAATGAAAGTGGGTTACATATGGTTTTAATTTTCTCCATGATTATTTGGGTGCTATATATTTTAAATCCTTTATGGGAGTCTAATTAATTGTATAATTTGCACAATTAATGGTTTTCACCCAAAAATGAGGACTTAATCCCTTAGATTGGGTCATACAATTTTCAATTTCTTTTAATGTGCAATTCTTTTTCTCATTAACAACATTTTTCTATGGTGTGTGTGGAACAATATGATGCATATAAATTCCTTGTGCAGTGCAGTAACCTCTAAATTTGTTGTTAACATATTCACCACCATCATATGTTCTTAACCTTTGAAGTTGTCCAAATTGTTTTTCTACAAGGGTCTTGTAGGCCAAAAAAATGTTGAAAAATTCACTCTTTTGTTTTAAGAAACAAACCCAAGTGCATATGAAGAAGTCATCAATGAAGGTTAATAAGTACTTGCACCCATAGAAAGAGGCAGAAGGAAGGGGACCACACAAATCAATGTGCACAAGCTATAAGGGAGCCGAGGCATGGTTATCAAAACTGTCTTGATGATGTTTGCCAATAACACAACTTGAGAATACACCATGTTTGCAAGAAAGGAGAGGAAGACTAGTGACCATATTTTGTTTAAATAGTTGTTACAATGAATAGTAGTTGAGGTGGCCAAAGCTTTCATGACAAAGTTTGCTTATGTCATTTCTATGAGCAGTAAAAACTAAAGGAAGAAAAGATGACCCAAAGTTGTCAAACTTGTACAACCTAGTAATATCATCCACTATTCGTAATGGTAAAATATGTCGATGATCCTTTAAGTTATTTATTACAACTTGGTGAGGTGAAAAATCCATGGCTTTTCCTTCACATGAATGAGTGATTTGATAGACATAAAGAATGTTGTAGGAGAGACTAGGAACATATAGTACATCATTAAAGTGACCATCTACTACATGAATTGTTATTTATTTTACAATACCTAGAGATCTATCATCACCAAAAAATATTTGGTTGGTGTTAAATTGATTAAGAGAAAAATAAATGGCTTGATCCTTAGCCATATGATAGGAAACTCCTAAATCAAGAATCCACTCATTTGAAGAACTAGAATTCGATGCATTGCGAGAAAAATTGGAAGCAGAAAGAGCATGTCCTTTTGATGAATGAGAGGAAGAGCTATCAAAATAGAGGTTGTTCTTCTTTATGGTTGCTTCAATTGCTTCCATATCCTTGAAGCAACATGATTCTAGATGACGTTCTCACCCACAAAAATTGCAATGCTTGTCAAACTTCTTTTCTTTTGGCTTAGATCCTTGATCAACATTAGGAGAAAAGGAAGGTTGAGAGGGTTTGGAAACCTTGTTTTGTTTGTTTTTGCAAGGATGTTTATTATTCATATGCTTGGGGCCTTTCTTCTATTGTGTCACTAAATCTTTGTTATATGTACCTATAGTACTATTCAATCCAAGATATAAGAGCTTATCTTTCTCTCTCATAAGAGAATCACAAAAAGATTCAAATGAGGGCATTTTGTAAGTACACCCTTGATTAATGAGGGATTTTGGAGTGAAAAGTAGATGCAAAGATAGAATAGGTAATTCCAATCTTAGCAATAATAACATATATGAGTGGACATAGTTTTTGATACGAGAAGAATAGAAAGGAGGATGGTGGAGCTAGGGTTCACATGACATCAAACCCCTAAACTTGCTTCTTTCAGGCGATTTTCAGATTGTAGACACATGATACAGACTACCTACACGACTGATTGAATGATATGGATCCTGAGGGGGGGCTGCAAACCCCCTAATACTGAAATATATCTGCCAATGAAAAAGATGGAGCCAGAGCCAGAGCCCAACGAACGACTTTCAAGCCACCACCCCATCTCTGTGAGTATATCCTGCTAAACAAACACAACTTGGAAAAGGACATGGAGGTGGATGCGAGAACGTCTCATTCAAAGGCATATCACACTTGGGAGCCCAACAAATGCATCCCACAAGCATTGAAGGCACCAAGACATGTGATAAATTCCACCAGAGTGGGGGAGCACACTCAGTTCATGAAAGAACACACCCTCATTGGAAATGTTTTAGGGTTATGGCCCTTAGAACGAGACCTCATGCAATGGATAAAAACATGGTAGAAACCTAAAGGGGATTATGAACTCCAAATAATCTCAAAAGGATTCTTCATGACCAACTTTTACAATCTAGAGGACAAGGATCGAGTTTTTGAAAATGGCCCATATTTTTACAATTCTGCAGGGCTTTTCCTTTGATTCTGGATAGATCGCTTCAACCCAGAGAAAGAAGAGTTCTTGACCACGCCAGTATGGATCCACCTCTACTCCCTTTCCCAGTTGTTATGGCTTGAATATATTCTCATGGGTATTGGTAATACCATAGGTAGATATGTGAAATCCTCAAAGGAAACGAAGAAAATAAAGTATACTTCCTATGCTCAAATATATGTATACATGGATATTTCCAAGGCATTTCCAGGCTCAGTCACCATTGAGTATCAGGATGAGGTCTGGATTCAAACCATCGACTATGAGCACATTCCCTTTCGTTGCTGGAAATTCCATGAGCATGGACATCTCTTTCGATATTTCCCCCTTAATGCACAAGCTCAATCGATGGGGGAAGGAAAATTGAAAGATGGATTTACACAAGTTACTAGACGCTAAAAATAACCTATAAAGAGGTCTAATCAAGAGGGGAATTAGAAGATCCCTACAAGTAACTCTTTTGATGTTTTAAATCATCTTCCGAAAGTAGAGGAAGTGGAGAATCCTCACAAAAAGAGCAACCAGAGTAATGACAAAGGAAAAGACAAACAGTCTCCAGACCCAGTTCTAGAGAAAATAACCAACCCATGCTTCCCTGCCATGCAGAATGAAGAAAATAAAATGGAGGATGGGGGGGACATGATCATGTAGTTGGATGAACAAGATATTGCAGATATATATTTGGAAATATTAGAGGAAGCCTTCAAAAAAAAGGAACTACAATCCATCACATTTGAGCAGTTACGGAAAGTCCACAAAGTATTCATTGACTACACTGCAGGAGCCACTTCTAGACTAGGCATAAGCTCTGATCCAAGACCATATCCCAGATGTACACCTTGAGAAGGAAAAAGGCGGGGATGAAAATCAAAACAACAATTGATAAAAGAGGTAGGAAATTTTATGATCAAGTCGGGCCAGATTCAACGTCTCACTGAGGGTTTCTTCTCCTCCCCCACCGAACTATTTATGATGAAGTTAGTGTAGAAATTTTAATACAAATTTTGTATTTCCTGGATTATCCTGATCTAACAATTATATGCCACTGTTAAATACATAATCACTTCTACAAATATTCTTGCGGAATTTAAAACACTATCGCCAATTGCAATATCAAGAAGAAAGATCAATCACACATAACATAGATTTTTTACCGGGAAAGCATAAAGCTAAAAACCCCACTATCATATATTATGTATATATCATGGATCATGAAACAATCTCATGCAAAAATCTAATCCAAGAGATCTCAGTACAATATACAATCGTCTCACACTGTCATACAAAAATTGACAAATTCATGTGCCAATTTACTGCTTCCAGACAACTTGCCTCCTCTGCGCTATACCTGCTGATGGAAATCCCTACAATGAATGAATCCCTCTTGCCTAGGTTTCACAATCCTCATGGGCACATCCACTATGTGTGTGGTTGCATGAGTGCACTCACTAATGTCACAATTGATAGTCAAAATGTCCCTTTCACCCGTTATCTCAACTGGGTCTCCACTGGATCTGACATGCATGTAGTTAACAATGGTAAATCTTTAGTTGCATGTGAGATCACTTATTGTGAATTAATTAATAATCAATTCACTGATCTCTCATTAGTGTAAGTTCAGTTACAACTAGTACAACTGATATTAACTCACTTAACTGAGTTAAACTACTTCACAAATCACATAACTACACATCCAACTCTGTTACAACTTCGAATCACTCAGTTACAACTAATTCGAATTGCATGTCCCACCAATCAACCTTTGAACTTGAATTTCCTATAGCTAATTGATTTGCCACTTTAGTTAACTATTTCCAAGTGCTCATTGAGAATAGACTAATATTTATTGTCCAACTATTATTAAGGGATAATAATAGTCGACATACATCTATAAATAGAATTCGCTCACAATCTATAAATAGACATCATCTATAAATATAATTTTCTCATCATCTAAAAATAGACTTCCACCTAAAAATAGCCTGAGGCTCCATCCTAGTGTAGGTGCATAATTTTCACTAGGATCTTCTTGTTGAATCTCAACACTCCCTCTCAACAAGAAAGGGATTATCCTTCACCCCGATCCTGTCTCTATGGTATTCGAATTTTCTTTTGGTGAGCGCCTTCGTTAGAATGTCTGCATCTCGATCTTCCGTAGGAATGTACTGAAGCAACATGATATTCAACTGCACACAATCTCTAATATGATGATACCAGATATCTATATGCTTAGATCTATCATGAAACACATGATTAATTGAGATTTTAATGCAACTCTGATTATCACAATGAATCACTGTCAGATATAAATGAGAACCAAACAAACCAACGAAGATATTTCTCATCCAGATAGCCTTACATGCAGCTTGACTCACTGCCATGTATTCCGCTTCCGCTGAACTTAGTGCCATGGATCTCTGTTTCCTGCTGTACCAAGAAACAACTGTAGATCTGATACTAAAGATCCCCCCTGATGTGCTCTTTCTGTCCGTTGGGCTGCTTGCCCAATTTGCATCCGTGAGTCCATGCAGCTTCACCTCATCCATTTGTCTATACCATAAGCGATACTCTGATGTTCCCCTAAGGTATCTCAGGACATGCTTAGCCACCTTCCAAAAGAGCCTGGTAGGATTAACCATCGCTTGACTCAGCTGGTTAACCGTATAGAAAATGTCTAGTCTCATGTTCACTAGATACATTAGCGAACCCACTAACTGTCGATAGACAGTAGCATCCACTACTTCTCTAGACGTAGCATCCTCTTTCTTCCAGTTTCCTGGAAGAGGAATATCCATGGGTTTGAATCCCTCCATGTGAAACTTACCCAGTATCTCCCTTGCATACTTTCCTTGAGACACAAAAAGTTCACCATCTCGCTGCCATATTTCCAATCCAAGGAAATAATGAAGGAGGACCATATCCTTCATCTCGAACTACTTTTCAAGGTCCTCCTTTCATGAGTGTATCATATGCTCATCACCATTCAGTATTAAATCATCAACATAAAGAACAATGATTAAAATCTTACCCTTGTAGATCCATCTCGAACCTACCACTGATTTGTTAACCAGTCTTGGGACAATTTCCCATGCACTGTTTTTGACAATGGAGTCATACTCCTCCACCATTGCATCAACCAAAGTGGGATCCTGCACTGCTTCATGAAAGGAATATGGTTCAGTCACAATACATTTGCTCATGAGACCCATGTATCCGGTAAATCGATTAGGAGACTGTCTCTGTCTGCCCTGTGAATTAGGGGCTCCTACATTCTGTGCAACATCTAGTCTCAATCTATCAGCTTTCGTGGTGCGCTTTCTGCCATTTCTGATGGATGGCTTTGCATGAGTGGATTCCTCCACTCCATGAACCTCCTCGTGTGGCTGATCCACATCTTGAGACTCATCTTTGGGAACCAACAGTTCCTCCTCTACATGCAAGTCTAGCTCCCTCTCAAGTGACAACCGCATGGATTTCCCCTCATCAAATTTTATATCTCGTCACATAACAACCATATTACTGTTAGGAAAATACACACGATAATTATGGGGTGTTTATGTGTACACCACAAATATCCCAACTTCAGTAGTCGGCTCTAGCTTCTTCCTGGCGTTCTTGGTCACATGCACATAAACAGATGAGCCAAAAATCTTAAAATGAGAAACATCAGGTTTCTTACCGGTGAAAGCTTCTTCAGGTGTAGTCATTCCAAGTACTCTATGAGGACAATGGTTTTTCACATAAACTGTAGCGTTGCATGCTTCCACCCACAAATGCATTGGTAGGCCTTGATCATGCAACATTGCTTGTGCTGCACCCACGATCGTTCTGTTCTTCCTCTCCGCGACCCCATTTTGTTGTGGGTTATGAGGTGCTATGCGTTCTCTTCGAATTCCTTCTTTGCTGTAGAAGTCTTTGAATTCATTAGAGATGTATTCTCCACCATTATTTCTCCTCAGAGCCTTCACTTTCTTCCTCAACTCTTTCTCCACTAATTCTTTAAACTCACAGAACTTTGAGAATGTTTGATCCTTCTTCTGCATGAAGAAGATCCAACATTTACGATAAAAGTCATCAACAAAAATAACATAATACTTATGTTTTGCTGTTGAATCAACCGAGAATGGTTCACATAGGTCTCTGTGAATTCTCTCTAGGATCACCGAAGCACAATTATCCTTTTCATGAAAGGTGGACTTTATATACTTCCCCATGGTGCAACCCTTGCACTGATCTAACTGAGCAAGTGTTCCCATTGGAAGTCCAATAGATATTTGTTGTATGATTTTCAAGGCTCCATGATGAAGATGGCCCAATCGCTTGTGCCATATATCACAACCATCATGGCAGCGCAACCATCTACCTCCAGCTTGTAGAGATTCTTAACTCGAATCCCTATCTTCTTGATTTGAACCGTTGTTTTATGTCACAGGAAGGATTTTCCATCGTTGAAAACAACATCATAGCCTCTATCCTCCAACATTGCGACTGAGACCAAGTTTTTCTTCAGACCTGGAACATGCATAACATCTTTCAATTGAAATGGTTTACCCGACTCCCTTTGAAAGGTAATGGTACCAATTCCAGTCGCACTGTATCATCCATCGTCGCCCATATCTATATTCATTTTGAGATCTCTCTCCTCCAAGTCACTAAAAAGCTCCTTATCTCCCGTCATGTGGAAGGAAGCGCCACTATCCAAATACCACACCTATCCTAATGCACTTGATGCCATGCATGCGATCAAGGAGAAGTCAAGTTCAAATTGCGAGGCAAGGGCCTCCCCTGATGCAACTCCAACAACTTTCTTGTTCTTGTTCTTCTGCAGATAGTGAGTAGCGAGATGCCCATGTTCGTGACAGTGAAAACACTTCACTTTGGACAAATCCAACTTCTTTCCTTTAGACTTAGATTTTGAATGGAATTTCTTCCCCTTCCCTTTCCTTCCCTTGGAAGTTAAAGAAAAATCCTCTTCATCATCATGCTTTGATGAAGAGCCATCTCTAGTGTTCTGCCTAAACTCCTCCTGCACCAGATCCGACCATAGTCATTCCCAATCTGGCAATTTTTCACTTCCATTGACATAGTCTTGATAACTGTGCCAATTTTTGGGAAGTCCTAGGAGAGCCAATCTCAACAAATCATCATCAGCGACTATTATTCCCACACTCCCCAGCTCATCTCGACATTAGACAAACTTCGTGAGATATTTTGGAATGGAGTCGCCCTTCTCCATCTTGATATTCTTGAGTTTATCTTTGAGCGCCAATTTCCTATGGTCGCTACTGTTTTGGAATAGATCTGTCAAAGTCTTCCACATTGCATATGGTGTGAATTTCCCATGGAGGCTTGAGACAATTGTAAGTTTTAAATCTGTGAAGTAAATCAATGCATATAGATTCTTAAGCAAAACAAAAATTAATCAATGGCTCATTCACATAGTACACAGAGATATATACCGGAAACCCTCAACTGGGAAAACCTTTCTTATATTCATTATCTGGAATTTCACCATTCACTATACAATATATATACAATTTTTTTATGTATTTCATAGATACCAAAACCCTAATCCCTTAATCTAGGATTAATTTACAAAACCGCTAAAAATAGGAAAACCCGCCCAAATTTTTTTTTTTGGGGCGCTGCCCTGAACCCCGTCGTCCTCGGGCTACCGCTCGTTGCTGAACGTTGCGTGTAACTAGGGGGAGGCATACCTGCCCCCCCTGGCACCCCCCTAGGAAAGTGCCCGACGCACATGGCACAGATAGGGCACTAGTACGAGGGATTGTCAGACGCAGTTGTCATATCTGACGCGCCCACACACACACATGCAAAGAATATAACACATACCCAACATTCTCCCACTTGTTGTTTTCTTTGCATCTAGGGGTCCAGGGGATTATATAGTCAACAATCCAGGGCAACAATGCCCATTGTTACTCTACACTAGGAGAACTTTTTTGTGCTCACAGACTTTGTTAATGAATCTGCAACATTCTTCAAAGTGTCAACCTTTTCTAGCAACACCTTCTTTTCCTCAACCATGTCTCTCACAAAGTGATATTGAACATCAATATGCTTTGTCTTCAAATGATAAGCTGGGTTATTTTCCAGGAAGATTGCACTCTGACTATCACAATCTAATCTCACTGCTTGTTGTACCAACTCAATACCTGAACACAATCTTTGTAACCATACTGCTTCCTTTATTGCATGAGTGGCTGCCATGTATTCAACTTCTGTAGTCGGGAGTGCCACTACAACCTGTCTTTTGCTCATCCAATTGATTGCTCCTCCAAATAGGTTAAACACATACCCGCTTGTAGATCTTCTGCGATCCAGATCTCCAGCCCAGTCTGCATCAACAAAGCCATGTATGTCCACCACTCTATCCAATCCTGGTCTTCCCATGTAGCACAATCCATAAATGGTAGTGCCACGAAGATACTTGAAGACCCTCTTTACTGTTGTCCAATGCTCCTTCCCTGGTTTTGACATATACCTGCTCAAAACTCCCATTGCATGTGTAATGTCTGGTCTAGTACAGACCATTACATACATCAAACTGCCAACTACACTGGCATACGGAACATGGGACATGTCCTCTTCTTCTTCCTGTGTCTTGGGACACTGATCTGTAGATAAATTTACACCTATAGGAATAGGAACCTTGACCGGTTTACTTCCATGCATATTAAACCTCTACAATATCGTCTCAACATATTTTCT
>ML792214.1:582579-603962 GCA_009831015.1 Picea engelmannii | reverse complement strand
TCTAAGAAAATAAATCCATGTGTTCCTTGAAAAATCATCTATGAATGAAACATAATACACAGATTTACCTAGGGATGGAACAGGAACATGTCCAAACACATCACTGTGTATCAACTCTAAGGTCCCCTTTGCTCTTGTAGCACCAGATGGGAATATTACTCGATTATGTTTACCATATATGCAATTTTCACAGAAATCAAAATCCAGAGTTCAATTAGACATACCTTCAACCATACCTTTACCGTGTAGTGTTCGAAGGCCCTTTTCTCCAATATGACCCAGTCTTTGATGCCATAGCATGGTCTTCTTTCCAGGGACAATATTGGTCTTGTCTTATTTATTTCTCTGTTCAGGGACAATAGAACTGTTACACCCATTAGTATAAGTGCTTCCACACTAGAACTGTACAGAGTTCCACACCGAACTCCCCTCATCAACACCATTTCTCCTCGTACCATCTTGCAAGTGTTCTTTCCAAATATAGTATCCACTCCTGCATCATCCATCTTACTTACATACATTAGGCTCCTGGCTAGTTTTGGAATGTGCAGAACCCCAGGAAGTGTTCTAATCCTTCCATCTTTTAGTAGCAACTTAACCCTTCCACGTCCAAAGCTTTTTGCTGTCGAGCCATCTCCTAGGAATACATCACCACCATCATATTTTTCATATTCAGAGAACCACTCCCTGGTATGACACACCTGATTCGATCAACCATACATCATGGTCTGCATGTGTACTTGTAGATTCCAAGTAAACATCACCTCCTTCTTCAGTGGAGTTTTCGCCTGTGTGGAAGAGGTACTATCATATCCCTTTGGTTTTTCAACTTTCTTAGACTTGCAATCTTTCTTATAATGCCCTGTTTTACCACACTTCCGACATTTCCTCAAAGATTTTCCTGGAGACTTATATCTACATGTAGATTTAGATCTCCACCCCGAAGGCTTACCAGGGTTCCTGTCTTGGGTACGCCCTCTTACAAATAAAGCATCTGTGATGTGACCATCCGTGCTTTTTCGCCTCATCTCTTCAGATAACAAGGATGAAACTACATCCTCATACTTCAATGTAGATTGAGTGGTACTACCAATTGATACAACCAGATTATCCCAAGAGTCTAGCAAAGAACATAACAAAGTAATACACTTATCTTCTTCTGCAATAGTAATATTAACAGAGACAAGTTGACTTACCAGAGTATTAAAGGCATTTAGATGTTCTGTCACAGAATCTCCATCTTCCATCCTAAGATGATACAACTTATTTCGAAGAAACAACTTGTTTACTAGGGACTTTGATTGATACAAATTCCCCAACTTATCCCATAGTTCCTTGGCTGTAGATTCTCACGAGACATTCAACAAAACCGAATCTTCCAGGCATAGTCAAATAATACTCCTTGCTCTTCTGTCCAACTTCTCCCAATCTTCCTTCGACATACCAGTAGCTGGTGTACTAGTAGTTTGTGTACTGGTAGGTTGTGTACTAGTATCCTGTGTGCTAGTAGACAGTGTACTAGTAGGTTGTGTACCAAGATCCACAACGATCCATTGTTCTTTGTCTACAAGAAGGTCCTCCATCTTCAGCTTCCATAGCTCAAAGTTTTTACCATTGAACTTCTCTATCTCGATTCTAGAAGAGCTTGCCATTCCTCTTTCTTCACTCAAATCACCACTGCAAAAGCTCCCACTAAACCCAGGTTTATCACAGACCCAAGATAAAATTGATCTATCAAGACTGAGACAAACCATCAACAACAAAGGCATCCCTCTGAAGCCAAAAACGAGCCTTGATACCACATGTAAGTTTTAAACCTGTGAAGTAAAGCAATGCATATAGATTCTTAATCAAAACATAAATTAATCAATGGCTCATTCACATAGTACACAGAGATATATACTGGAAACCCTCAACCGGGAAAACCTTTCTTATATTCATTATCTGGAATTTCACCATTCACTATACAATATATATACAATGTTTTTAGGTATTCTGTAGATACCAAAACCCTAATCCCTTAATCCGTGATTAATTTACAAAACCGCTAAAAATAGCAAAACCTGCCCAAAAGAAAATTTTTGGGGCACTACCCCGGGCTACCGCCCATTGCTGAACGCTGCGCGTAACCAGGGGGGTGACATACCTACCCCCCCTTGGGACCCCCCCTAGGAAATCGACCGACGCACAGGGATCGTCAGATGCAATTGTCATATCTGATGCACCCACACACACACACACACATGAAAAGAATATAACACATACCCAACAACAATGTGGTCTCATACTCCCTCCAATAGAATCCTCCTTGCCTTTGCCACTTTCTTTTTCCATGCATCAAGATTTGCATCATCTGGCTTAGGAACATCTTTGTCAATGAATTCCTTCAAGCTATTTTCTTCAAGTACTGCCTCCATCCTGTCCTTGCAAGTAATGTATTTCGACATGCCCTCGAGTGCATACTCTAACCTCAAGCCATTGAAAGCCATTTTGATCTTGAATCAACTGTAGCACCAAGAAAGTCTTTCTGCAAATTCGAATTCTATCCAATCACATACTCAATTTCTGCAATTTCTTGTGCTCTGATACCATGTAGAAATTTTAATACAAATTATGTATTGCCTAGATTATCCTGATCTAACAATTATATGTCACTGTTAAATACATAATCACTTCTACAAATATTCTTGTGGAATTTAAAACACGATCGCCAATTGCAATATCAAGAAGAAAGATCAATCACACATAACACAGATGTTTTACCGGGAAAGCATAAAGCTAAAAACCCCACTATCATATATTATATATATATATCATGGATCATGAAACAATATCATACAAAACTCTAATCCAAGAGATCTCAGTACAATATACAATCGTCTCACACTGTCATACAAAAATTGACAAATTGATGTGCCAATTTACTACTTCCAGAAAACCTACCCGCTCTGCGCTATACCTGCTGATGGAAATCACTGCAATGAATGAATCCATCTTGCCTAGGCTACGCAATCCTCATGGTCACATCCACTGTGTGTGTGGTTGCATGAGTGCACTCACTAATGTCACAATTGATAGTCAAACTGTCCCTTTCACCTGTTATCTCAACTGGGTCTCCATTGGATTTGACATGCATGTAGTTAACAGTGGTAAATCTTCAGTTGCATGTGATATCACTTATTGTAAATTAATTAATAATTAATTCACTGATCTCTCACTAGTGTAAGTTCAGTTACAACTAGTACAACTGAGCTTAACTCACTTAATTGAGTTAAACTACTTCACAACTCACATAACTACACATCCAACTCTGTTACAACTTCGAATCACTCAGTTACAACTAATTCGACTTGCATGTCCCACCAATCAACCTTTGAACTCGAATTTCCTATAGCTAACTGATTTTCCACTTCAGTTAACTATTTCCAAGTGCTCATTGAGAATAGAATAATATTTATTGTCCAACTATTACTAAGGGATAATAATAGTTGACATACATCTATAAATAGAATTCACTCACCATATATAAATAGACATCATCTATAAATAGAATTTGCTCATCATCTAAAAATAGACTTCCACCTAAAAATAGCCCGAGGCTCCATCCTAGTGTAGGTGCATAATTTTTACTAGGATCTTCTTGTTGAATCTCAACAGTTAGTGACATAGAATATAAGAGGACTAAATGAAAGATCCAAATAGAGGATTGTTCATAACAACATACTGGCAGAGGATTCAGACATTGTACTTCTACAGGAAACAAAATGTGTCAGAGAAGCAGTAGAAGAGATCTTTAAGAGATGTTAGAGACACTATAATTCCATCTAAAATTATTCCAATGGCGTAGCAGAAGGATTAGATATCCTATGGAACCCAACTACCATCATCATATATCAACCATTCTCCATAGTAGGCACTCTCTTTTCACATTACCATGCTCTGGGCTCCAGCAAGGAAGGAATCCTCACAAATGCTTATAGACCCCAAGGTATTCAGGAAAATACTCATTTCTACATAGTCTTTCCTTCCTAGGTAGGTTGATAGGAAAAAAGCGTTGGATTATAGGAGGAGACTTCAATATCATCCTCACACTAGAAGAAAAGAGCAGAGGAGCAAAACACCTGGAGCAAGACAGTGGTAAGTTCCACAATCTCATTGATCAGCTCAATTTAATTGACATAGAAACCTAAAATGGTACCTTCACCTGGTCCAACAGAATATTTGGCCCCCATCAAATTGCTTGCAGATTGGATTGCTTTCTTATCTCAGAAACTCTGATGCTTGAGGGAACAACGATAGAAGAAAACATCCTCCCAAAATTGGGCTCGTATCACTGGTCAGTTCAACTATGGATAGATACAATAGCCACACCCAAGCTTAATCCTTTCCATTTTGAAAAATTCTGGTTAAATCATCCAGACTTCCAAAAACTCTCCCAATCTTAGTGGGAAAAGGTTGAGATCTCACATGGCTCACTAACGTACAGATTTCAATAAAGGCTGAAGAATTTCAAGATGCATCTTCGAGAATGGAATAAGAATGTTTTTGGGAACATCTTTCAAGCTCAAAGAACACTGGAGAAATGCTTGGAATAAATCCAACAAGAAACCATTTTGCAGGGGCGCACATACACTTTAAGTCAGGAAGAAGAAATACTTAAACAACAACTCGAGGAACGACAAAAATAGGAGGAAATACTCTGGAAACATAAATCCAGAGTACAATGTCTTAAGAAAGGGGAAAGGAATACCCAATTTTTTCATTTCTCTATGGTGTATCGATGTTATATTAATTGCATCACAAGGCTCGAAGATGCTCAGGGAAACCTAATCCTTGATCACGAGGGATTAGAAACTGAGATGGTCAACTAATATAAATAAATCTTATCAGAGCCACCAATTGACAGAACCCCAACCATTAATAGAGTGACACAACATATACCATCCCTCATCACGCTTGAACAAAACTAAGCTTTAATGAGACCAATCACGCAAGAAGAAGTGGATCAATCCTTCAAGGAAATGCCTTTGGAAAAGGCACTAGGTCTCGATGGATTCACAACATATTTATTTCACCATTGCTAGCCAATGATTAGAGAAGAGGTATGGAAACTGGTAGAAGAATCCCGAACTTTGGGGCAAGTCCTCTCTGCTCTCAATTCCATCTTCCTCACTCTCACCCCAAAAGAATATCAAGTCACTCATCTAAAGAAGTTTTGTCCCATTTCACTCTGCAATGTAATCTACAAGATTATCACCCAAATTATTGCTCTCTAACTCAAGCCCATTCTTCTTTTCATCATCTCTAAGGAGCAGTCAGGGTATGTTGAAGGGTGCCAAATCATGGACAATGTCATTTTGGTACATGAGGTGATCTACTCACTCAAATAAACTCGTACCCCAGGTATGCTCATTAAATTAGATCTCTCAAAATATTTTGATCGACTCAGTTGGCAGTACATGAACTCCCTCCTTGCAACCTTTGGCTTCAATAAGGATTGGATAAATTGGATAATGAAACTCACTACCTTTTCCTTATTTTCTATTCTGGTTAATGGAGTTCCCTCACAACTTTTATCTCCTTCCAGAGGTATCCGTCAAGGGGACCCATTATCCCCTTTTCTCTTTTTCATCATGGGAGAAGGCCTAGGATGTTATATCAAAGCCTCTATCGAATATGGTACCCTTCAGGGCCCCCCTCTTCAAAAACTTGAGCCAACCACTTCTCATAGTCAATTTGTCTATGACACCATGCTAATGAACACCCCTACTTCTCAGGAAGAAATTAAACTCAATTCTATTCTCTCTGTCTTTAGTGATGCCTCGAGCACTGCCATTAACCTAGAAAAATCCCAACTCTTTTTCTTTAACACTCTGCCTACCATTCAATCCCACATCTCTCAACTTTTGGGCATCCCCATGAGCTCCCTTCTATCATATTATCTTGGGATTCCCTTATTTGATGCAACAACATGAAATATTTCTTGGGACAACCTTCTACTCTCAATCTCCAATAGCCTGAGAAACTAGACTTTCAGATCCCTCAATCTTGCAGCTAGATTGGTCCTTATTAAGCCAATCCTTCAATCTCTCCCTTCCTACCTTTTCTCATCTTTGGCAGCTCCACAATCAGTGATCAAAACCATAAGAAATTTGTAGTGGAACTTTCTTTGGCATGGTCATGATATTGGTAAAAAGTGGGCTTTTGTTGGATGGGAAAATGTTTGTAAGTCGAAATATATTGGGGGACTCGGACTAAGAGATCCTGGCAAACTGAAAAACATAATGGGAGATAAAATTTAGTGGCCCTGACTCAAATATCCAACAGAGATATAAGAGAAGCCATGGAAACAAAAATATGCCCTTCACACCAATGAGGAACATCTCATCAAATTTAATGATCAGATCCAAGGCTCCAATATTTGGAATTTTGCTTGGCGGAATTTCCCTCTTATTCAAAAGCATGCATTTTGGGAAATTCATAATGGCTAGACGACGTTGTTTTGGAAAGATTCATGGAAATAACTACCTCCATTGCACTCTCTAGATGGATTACATCCTCTACATAACCGCATGCAACATTTGGCTCCCCTGAAGGTGGTGGATCTTTGGTTAAGTGTCTCTCACCACCCTCTCTAGAGAACTTGGAAAACTCTTCAGCAAGATCTCATTATTCCAGAAGATTGTGATATGCAACCTTGGTGTACCATTTCCTCCCAAAGAAAGATTTGCGTCAGCAATGGTTCAAATATTCTTCAATGGGGTTACTCCCCTATGGGTATGTTCATAGTGAAATAATCCTACTTCGTTCACGAGAACTTCCACACTCAACCAAAAGAGAACATCTGGAGCATTATATGGAAATCAAAATTTTGGCTGAAAATGTCAATTTTTCTCTGGCTTATGGTACAAAATTGAATCGTCACACGAGACAATCTCAGTAAATGAGGGTTCATTGAGCCATCAAAATTTCATCTTTGCCAACAACACGAGGAAACAATGGAGCATATTTTCAATCAATGCCCTTTCAGTGGGGAGATATGGGATCAAGTTGCTCAGATTATGAGGAAATCCAACAGATCTAGAGACAACATTATAAGCACTATAGAAAACTGGGGCACTAGTGTTTACCAAAAGACGATATTGAATATAATATGGAAGCTATTACCAAGTTTCACTGTTTGGAAGATATGGAAAGAGCGAAATAAACACATCTTCCAATCTCAATATTCTTCGCTTTCCTGCATCTGGTCAAGAATTCTCGGACATACACAGGAAACCATTCGAGCCAGTCAGTGGTCCCAGGAAGATATTTATTGTAATCCCCAAGAGAGAAACATTCTCTCAAAATGGAAGCTAAATATCCCTTGCACTTATTTCAACACTCCTCTTCGTTCTGGTTCTCCAACCCATGGATTGGCCCCCCTCCAGGATTTGTCAAACTCAATTTTGATGGGGCCTTAAAGGACAACCCTGATTTAGAAGGTTATGATGTTGTTCTCCGAGAATGCATATGGAAAATCATCCACATCTGAGCTAGACACTTGGACCATGACACCAATAATTCTGTGGAACTCTGGGGATTAATAAAAGGAATCCAAATTTCCACTAGTCCAAACATAAACCAATTAATCGTTGAAGGGAATTCCCAAGTGATCATATCGCTAGAAACCAAAATCATCAGTGGGTCTGATCCAATGAAATTCTCGCCAATTTGGAGGCTCCTTGGTCTACTTGACATGTCCAGTACTCTTCTTCGACCTTCTCTAACCCTCATCCCCTCTCATGTGTGGTGAGAAGAGAATAAGGTTGCAGACATATTAGCCAATGAGGGAGTCTCCTCTCAAGAAGAGGATATCCTAATAGACGAACAACATATCCTAGCGCCCCCCACTATTACTTCAATGCTTGGAGATTGCACATAGATATTTTCCTCCCTCATATGGGGTGACAACTGGACACCATGCATATTGATAAGTTAATTTCCCCTATTTCCATCCCCTCCTCCAGTTCTTGCGGTATGAGCGACATTCATTTGACAGGATCGCAGGTGCGCTTGCACACATAGGTTGGTATAATGGAGCACTCAATGCTGCAACAACATCATGCCTGGACTGGTACGAGTCACATGAGCCATATCAACTTGGACCTTCTGACACTTCACCACACTAATTCAATTATAACTCGGGAGGTAAGAAATGGAAACAATTATTTGGCTTTGGTCTTGTCTCTGGCTTCTTGCATCTGCTCTGACTCTTTCTCTTCCTGCTATTACACTCTTATCCCGGTTTCCAATCTCATTACACCCTCCCCCATACCTAGAGAGAGAGGAAAGCCTAAGCGCAGGCTGAATTACTACAGTTTTGTGGCCCAACAACGCAGGTTGAGTTCCTCCTCTCCTCCCTCCACACCTCACACTTCTTTTGCTAGCCACAATGGCCCTTTTGTGATACCTTCTCCATCCTATGCTCAAAATTGGCTAGAAGAAGATATTCCCATGGATTATGTTGAAGAAGAGCATCCCTCAGTCCCACCACAAGCCCCTTCAACCTCCCTCCTATTCACAACCTATGAAATTCAAGCCCCACCCAACTTTTCTGGATAGTCTACTTAAGAAATTGACTCCGCTTTGGCAATGGAAAATTGTATGGTAGAAGAAGAAATCCCTCTGGAGGAGAAAAATGAGGAGACCCATCCAATCAATCAACCTCCACTCGTTACAGCTCCAGATCCATAGACGACCAACACTTTCTGCCTCTCACAGGAACACTTAGATCTCTTCTTTACTATGCAACGAGATATGGCAGAGCAACTTCACTGACATACCATCCTCAATGACCTCTTGTATATGTTGTTTGACTCCCTTTCAGGCGAGCCAGACAAATGGAGATGTATGACATGCGCCCAATAGTATGTTTTTATTCCTACCTGGCCTCAACCTCTTGGTGATGATGGCATCCAGGTTCCTGTACTATGTAATTTCGTCGTTTTTCTCTGTCACTTTGCATTTATCTATCATGATTATGGCGGAAGATTTAGTGTTGTTTTGTCTCATGTTTCCTACTTTCTTAGGTTACAGAAAAAATAATACATTTGGCCACCTGTTCTAGTTTCCATCTGTATGGCAGAACATGTTGCCAGTTTTTCCATGTGTACTAATCTGATGACTTTCTAAGGCAATACAATTTTTATTTATTAAAAAAAAGAATAACATATATGAGTTGATAATCTTTATTTTCTATCCTACATTCTTGAAGTAAGAGTTGAAGTATCTTAAACATAGATATAAAATACTCACTGAAAGATAAATCAATAGGATTTAAAGTAATTAGTTGATTGTTAAACTAGTGGGCTCAAATCATCGTGTTTACCAAACACAGATTCTAGATTTTTCCAAGCTTCATTTTGGGTTTCAATCCCTTATAGGTGAAACTATAAATCACTATAGATTAGCATCCCTGTCAATAGACATTCCAAATCATTTTAATTGTCCCATTTGGATTTCTTTGATGCATAAGAGGGACAATTTCTATTCCCAAAGTAATCTAGTAAAGTCCCCTAGTTCTATGTAAATCCTCCATATATGATTTCCATGAGAAGTAGTTAGAATTGGTAAGTAGGATCTCACTTGGATTGGCCAGATTACGATCCATAATATATTTGACTTTAAAAACATAAATAGACTGCTGATATAGAAAGGGATTGAAAAATAAATCACTTTAAAAAGAAATTGCACCCAAAATGGTGCCTAGATGTAGAAGTTATGCCACTTGGAAGTTCATAAAACAAGGATCACAAGACATTTTTTTTGATAAAAAATACATTACAGAAAGTTGAAAACTATAAAATTTGTAGAAATGGACCATGCCAGTGCATAGAGCATGTAAAATTAGCTACAAAAAAATGATAAATAAGCTAAAAAAATTTGCACCTCAAATAGACTCTGGATGATAGAGTTATGACTGTTTGAAAATCACATGCAATTTTCAAATCACCAACAAACAAGGTCTTCCAAAAGTGACACATGGTAGGCTATGAGAGTTCCACTTGAAAGGCCACTAGAGTGTTGATGTGGTAGAATGATAACTTGGTAGTATGATGTGTCCGTTGAGGTGGCACCTCAATTTGCATGCAAGGTGAGGTGGGTGCCTCGATTTGCATGCAAGTTGGTGACGTGGCTACCTCAATATTTGTGCAGCTAATGTGGCACAATATTGATTTATGTGTTGTTGAGGTGGTTGTGTTCAAGATCTAAGTTTTGAAATCAAATTCATTTCAAAACCATCACATGGATTCTTGGTGATTTTTCCAAGGTTTCAAAATGGGGCAATTTTAAGCTAAGGTGAAGTGTTCTCCAAGTGTAATATTTATGTGGCAATATCTACTTACACTTACTACACTTTACAAGGAGTCATAATCATACAAGGAAAAAAGTTCATACATGACTTTGGGGAGTGAATTCCAATGTAAGACCACATGGATGATGACCCTCCAACAAATAATAGTTTAAAAACTTGAAACCATACCTTTTCCCACCCTTATTTTACATGGAAGCTCCAATTGAAATAGGGGTCGAAGGACTATGTGTATTGAAAGAAGGCACATAGACCAAGTTAATAATCAACACGAAGATCAACAACAAATTGAGTTTCGGTCTCCACAACTAGAGTTGGACTACCACATGCATCAACTAAGAACCATGCCTATAGAGCTATGCAAGGGGAAAAAACACCCGAAACATGAAATACATGTATTTCGTCGGAAACTCCAAATCAAATCACTGAAGAGAAACACTAATATCTTGGGAAAATGGAAGCTATTTCACACAAAATGAAAGAAATTTGTAGCTGAAAACAACACTCTAGATGAAATGGACTAATGTTCTAAACCCCAAAATGCTTAGAAATAGTAGAAATCGAAAATCCTTTGCTGCATGTAGTGACATAGGATCTAGTTCTCGATCAATAATGAGAGAAAATATTCAAAAGAGATCTGATACCATGTTAGAAATCAAGGTATATTTACACATGTTGAACACCTTAAAAATAAAACTCACACACATAGATCAAATATCAATACATTGATGTTTATGTGGTGAAAACCCTAAAAAAGAGAAACCATGCATGACCCAAACTAACATGGCCACTTGAGGAAATATGTTAATGAAAAAATAATAGATTGCATGAACATCTCTCACAATCGATCACTTACAATTGACCCTCCATGCTCTTTGAATAAAGTTCATGGACCAATGAGGGGTTAAGCCATGGATCAAGTGTCATTAATATCAAGGATGTGTTTGAACCATTAAATCACTCATGTGTAGGACATGCTTGTGATAGTCATATTAGAAAAGTACAAAAGCACGCTAAGGAAATACACTAAAATCACACTTTAATCTAATATCATATTAGACCAAGTTGACTTCAAATAACTCATAGTGTCTAAATATCCTAACACTCATAAAGTAAAGCAGAGTTGGGAAAAGAAGAAGTACATGTAAGTTTGTACACTTTACCATATTTCTAGAGTTTGTACATGTTATCCCTCCCATAATGAATGGCATGCCAATCATATTATTAAGATGTATAAATATAGGGAGTGTTGGTGCCTAAGGTCACCCCCGAATATAAATTTTACTTCATGGTCACACTATTATTGTAATGGGTCTTCATGACTCGACTTTATGACTTAGAGTTAGGGGATAGTTAGTGGGAATTTATGCAATAATGATTTAATGACACTATGGATTAGGAGACGATGAAGTGATAGTTAAGTGGAGATCTCTGGACTCCATGTAGCATTTAAAGTCTTAGATATTAGGAGTCTTAGGCATCATTAACACCATTGTTAATTTATCATTCATATTGGATTCATTTAAGTTCTTGGAAGCTAAAGGAGTGCATGAGAGTCTAGAGTAGGAGTAATTTCTTTTCTCCCTTCACCTTCCAAAGGTAAGGGAGGCTATGTATATATGTTGTGTTGAATAATATGGATCCATATATGCTATGTTTGGTATCCAATGAGTCCTATATTTATTTTTTCTATGCTTCATGATTTATGTTTCCTTTGTTGGTTTTATGGTGGATGTCACAGACCTTTAGTCTGTTCGAATTTTTCATTGCAAACTTGAGTTTTCCCAAGTCGGTTTCAACACTTGAGGTCATGTGGAACTGTCTTGCCTCAACCATAAGGTCTTTCCCAACCTGCACCTACTAATACTAGATTATGCCTCTTCACTTAAGTTCTGCCTATAACTTTGTCTTAAGCTACAATCTATCAAACACAACTAATCCCTACTCAACCAAGTTCACTCAACAATAAGAACACATCCAATCATGGCCTTTAAAACATCCCAACTATAATTTAACAGATAGTCAATATTTCAATACTTAACCAACACAAATCAAAGGAAGGAACAATAACATCCAATGCATAAAGAGTCCACAATACACATGTATAAGTGACACCCAAGGTAGGTGCCTTAACTTTATTATATGAAAAATGTTACAGTTATGCAACAAAGGAATTGCATATTTTTTCCTACAGCTCTATTACATGTGTACAATAAGTCTAAGGAAATATTTCCTTCTACCTATAAGTCAATATACTTGCACAATTGAACCCTTGAAGCAACTGCAAGCTTGCCTCTTGCAGGTCCTATCTTCTTCTTCTTCTCACTCAACTAGTGTGTTTTTCCCTATTGTGTCAACCTTAAACTTAGTACAATTGTAGAGCTCCTTTACACTTTTTGTGAATTATTTCCTCTATTATGCCTTAACACTTTTAAGGTGTCCTCATTTTATATGACACTTTCCTTGCACTTGCAAGCCCCTCCACTCTAATGTGGACACAAGTGCCCATATTTCCAACTTTGAACGTGCCCAATGTTGGCTTTTCCACCTTCATGAATTGCTCGACGATCATCCAACATCCAATTGTGCTACACCCAAAGTGCCACGTGCCCAACAAGTTTTCCCAAGACATGCAAGCATGCCTAACAAGGGTGCTCCCAACAAGTGAATCTAATGGATTTGTGCCCAATGGATGTGTCCTTGGTGGATGTGTTCCCAATGAGTGCATCCCACAATTTTGGTCCA
Source organism: Picea engelmannii (assembly GCA_009831015.1). Lineage (NCBI taxonomy): Eukaryota > Viridiplantae > Streptophyta > Pinopsida > Pinales > Pinaceae > Picea > Picea engelmannii. Next base: position 590,863 of record ML792214.1, on the reverse strand, counting down.
TGAATGCTTATGCCTGAAGGAAATTTTGTTATCTTCCACAACCCCCAAGTGTGGAATGCCCAATTCCTTGGGTTCACAGGTAGCCCAAGAACCCAAATTTATAAAAGCTAGTCAAGTTCTATATGCCAATCTTGTTTTTCATGCATCATACTTGTGGACTGAATGGGGTCATCTACCATAACCCCCACTTTTCCTTCCCTCACCAAGTTCCCTTCTAAGATTCTCTTTGTTTGTCCAACTAGTGTGAGCTACCAAGGTCTGTGGTGTGCTTAGTCTAATCAAGGGTGTGTGACATGTCCATGATGCACCTTTCCTTCATGCAAGGGAACTCAAAATTGACTCTTCTAACCATCAACCTTCTATCATATCCATCTATGTTTTTCAATTACCATTGAGGTGATCATGTGACAGAGGTGCCCGAAGCCATTCAAGGCTAGGGCCTTACATCCTTCCAAACTAAAATTTGTGTCCATATTGAAAATATGATAAAGAACCTATTGTCCTCCAATTCTACTACCTAGACCCATGCATCCATCCCCAATTTACTTCTTCAATTGCTCCACACCGTCAGTGCCAGAATTTCTATTCAATTGCCCGTAGTCCAATTCTTCCTTTGAACAAAGTGCCTTTTCCCAACTTCTACCTACAATGCCTCTTGTATGTCTTTGTTGAACTTTCAATTTAGCCTCCACCAAGAAGGTAATCAAAATGTCCAAGTATCACACCATCCAAACCTACTACTACATTGGTGCTTCGACCAACTTTTCCATGCCTTTATATACTAAGTTATCCCATGCCTTGAACTTGTTAGGTAATAAATCCAATTATCACACCCAAACCATGAGAATGAACATCTTGATTCCCAATGCAGTCAATTACCTCTGCACTTCATCCATCTTGTACAACTTTTTTGAACCAAGGTAAGATCACCACCTACACCTTCATATTGTTAAGTCCTCTCCAATACATAATTTTCCAAGGAACTTTTTCCACATGTACTCTAGGATCCACTACCTGCTCCTAAGAAGTGAGCTACCTCGTGACTAACTAGAGAAAAGTATATGGAAAGCAGTTGCCAAAGCCACTTCCAACCAAAGTGTTTGACTTGTTATCAGTGCTCAAGTATCATAAAACTACCTCCTTCTCTGATGGTTTACAACTCAATTCTTCTAACCCGTCTTTCATGAACTGGAAGTCATATATCCCCATGGATAATATTAAAAAATCTACAATGTCAACTAAATCTCGATAAGGAAAAACTTCATCTCCCACTTCTGATTCCAACAAATTCTTCTTGGGTTTGTGTCTCCATGCACCACCCAAACCCAACACTTAGACTATTTTTCATAAAAATTGAGACATTTGTCTACCCTATCTGTTCTTGTGCACAAATATGAGTTCAATAAATCATTTTTTGGTGAGTGCATTTACCAATGACCTACACAACCACTGTTGGTGCAAGTTCAACCTTGCCTCCAACATCTTGTTTTCAGTTCTTTATAGTGCACAACAATCCAATATTTTTCAAGAATGGCTCCACCAAAGTCTCTAATGTTTCCAACCTGCTCTTTGTATGGTCCTCACCATCTTTGGCACCCAAGGCTTCTTTTCCCAAAACCATCTTTTGTTATTGTTGTGCAATGACATAAGGCCTATCTGTATATTCACAATGTGCCTCAATCAACTTTATGGTTGACATTCTTGGAATCCTTCCAAACTTCATTCCATTCATCATAGGCACAACACAAGTCTTGGTTCCATCTAAGAGCATCAAATAGTTCTCATGGGGAATAGGAAATTATTTGGAAATCTTACAAAATTCTTGCCACAAGATGATTGTATGGTCATTTGAATGGAGCCACTTTCAAGTCCAAACAAACAAATAATTCCTAGACCTTCAAAGGAGTGGAAAAAACTAATCATTTTTCTAGCTTCATTGCAGAGTTCACCACCTTCAATGTGGCCATGCTTCTCTCAGGATTATAATGAAGTGTTATAGTGATCTATTCACTTACACAACTATGGGTTTCACTAGTGTCTACCGAGGCTATGACCTTCAACCCACTCACAGTTACATTCACAAAACAAACACCATTGATGTCTTCACACCTTAAAAACCATGTTCATGACCTTCTGCCATCCAAATTTCAAAAAATCCAAAGTTTCATTCGAAGTATGTTGTCCTTGGGCTGCTCCCAAGGTTGCTAGCTTCACCTTCAAATTTGGTTGCACTTGGACTTCTTCAAGGTCTTCCATCTTCTTCTTCAAATAATAATCCATGGAAAAATGATAACAAAGGAAACAAGTCAAGTTTTTACCTTTGGAATTAGGAAAATTTGGCTACTTCCTTGTGGTAATTTTTCTTTCATCTTGGGTATCCTTCCTCCTAAATGATCCCAACTTAGGCAACGTCCAAGTATCTACTTGGTCTATCAAAATCTACAATTTCTAAACCCAAGATTTAGGCCATGCGCTAGTATCCTCCAACTTCACCACATGTGCTTGGTAAAAATGATAGATCTATTGATCCCAATTCTCCAAGTCCATGACCATGGCTTCAATATTGGTATTCCATGACTCCTTCTTCGTAATTTCCATGTAGCGACCCAGAAATGGGTCGAACCTCTAAGAGTTTATGAAAATATTGCATGAGTCTCAAAGAATTGATTCACCTTGTTGCCTTAAGTCTCCAATGTTCTTGAAACGAAAAGAGAAATCATTAGTCATTGTGGATGGACTACCTTGATTTCCTGCTACAACAAGGCAATAAGTATGCATTTTTTAGTCTTCAAGACACTCTTATGGTTACCTACCAACTCATCCTAAAGCCTGCTACATTACCTCAAGTTGGTTCCAATGCAATGAATAATTCTCTAATATCACTTGTCACAATAGTGAGAATGGTGAACAACACCAAAACCATCTCAAAATCATATTTGATACCATATTTCCTTCAAAAAGTGGTGAAGAGTATGCTTTGATAACACCTATCACGAACCTACAATCTGCTCAAATTATTCATTGCAAAATTGAGTTTTCCCAAGTCGATTTTGACACCTAAGGTTGTGAAATACTTCCTTACCTCAACTGCAAAGGCTTGGCCAACGCGCGCCTCCTAAAACTATACTATGCCTCTTCACTTAAGGTCAACCCATAAATTTTCCTTAAGCTACAATTTGTCAATGCAACTAAGTCCTACACAACCGAGTTCATTCAATAATAGGCACATGTCCAATCATGGCCTTTAAAACATCCTGGCAATACTTTAGCACTTAGTGAATATTTCAATACTTAGCCAACACAAAGAAAAACATGGAGTAGTAACATGCAACAACATAAAGAGTCCACAACACACATGTATAGGCAACACCCAAGGTAGGTGCCTTAACTTTATTATATGGAGAATGTTACAGATATACAACAAGGTAGTTGCAACATTTTACCTGCAACTCTATTATAGATGTACAATGAGTCTAAGGAAATATTTCCTTCTACTTACTTCCCAAGAGACTTGTACAATCCTATCTGTTACACCTCAGTTTCACCTCAGTGTAACTTATATTTTTTTCTCCAGATATAGACCATCATATCAACATATTACGTGCCTTATTTTACCATGATGATCTAAAAATGTGGTTGTAGTTTCACTCGTGTATTGTATTGGACAATGCTTATATGTTCTATGTAATGGTGGGGGCATATGTAGTATCTCTAGGCCCCATGTGGTCAATCATGGCTTGTCCTATTAGTCCCCATTTCAAGATAGGCTTTGATTTTATGGCTACATTCGACTACCCCTTGATGTTGGTAACCTTTCTTCATGTTGATCATTTATGATTTGTGTTGGTGTGCAACCATCTTAGGGTGGATCTACAAGGACACATGATCTAGGGGAGCTACTAGTATCTCTTACCCCTTTGTGTATGATGTAAAAGTGTTGCTCTTTGTAAATGTTGTCACACATATGTATAGAACACTTATCTTATTCCTAAGAATGGATCCTTGTCTTATGTATTCACCACACTTTGACCATCTACCATCATAGATGATTTTGCAGATGCTCACTCAGTTTCACATCTCCCAAGGAAGTGTCATAGTTCTCAAGGTGGTACACATATTTCGAGGCATTGGTCACATCCTCCAAGGCACATTTGGGCTACTATTTCATACATGGACATCATCTACACATGCCATGTTGGAGATTCTAGAGAACCCTCCTTATTTCATCACTTTTGGAGATGTCTTTTACATGATTTGAGGGCTGACCCACAGATGTGGGGTTTATGACAACCATGTGGGTTTTTTTGGTGATGATTTGACTTGGAGAAGCATCTTCCTTTCCTTGTGGAGTGTCTTTTCTTGATTTGAGGGATTGGACATACATTGGAGATACCTTTTGAGCATTCCTTGAGCACATTTTGAAGGGGGCGTCTACTTTTGAGGTCCTTCTCTACCTTTTCATGAGGTCGTTCCACTTGGAGGAGCTAGATGTTGGAGATTTGCTTGCTTGGGAGGATAATTCACCATGTTTTTAGTCCTCCACATCACGCTTTCCTTGAATTGTTGGGCTAGAAGAGAAAATCAACCCCTTTCTTTGTGGGATGTCCTTCTCTCATGAGAGTTTTATGTACATGTGGCATCATTTGATTACGTATTGATTTAGTCTTCTTCTTTGTGTGTATGAAAATTCTTATATCTTAGTCTCCTAGGCTAATTTTAGGGAAAGAAGAATTAATAAAGAATAAGAAAGATGTAGAATCCTCTTCCATAAATAGAGGCTCTCCTCTCATTCCAAATTGTTGTGAAATGTTAGATATCATTTGTGACTATAATTAATAGAAAATATTCCTTTTGAGGTTTTGGTGTCAATTCTTGGATCTTTTTCTCTCCTGGTTATCTTATTGGTGCATTAAAGATTTGTTATGGTGATTCAAGTCTTCTACTAGCTTTCAAGATCAATCCATTTGAAGGGTTACTATACCACTTGGAGAGGAGACGTTTAATGGTTTGTTCCTTAATTATTCTCTTGTTAGCTTGGGTAAGTGCTTTATCCATTGCTTTGTTTTTCCTCTTGGTTCCTGTTGAGGGGGATGGATTCCCAATGCTCAACAATAGGGATTAAACCCAAGGATGATACCCAATTAGAATCCTCTCTATTTGGTATGGAATAATCCTTCGAGTTAATGGTCCGACAATCGTTCAATGGGATTTAAAAGTTGTTTGATTTTCTTTTTTCCGTTTTTTATTTTTATTTTTTTTATAATTTTAAAGTTATCTATTGCAGAAAATAAGTAAACTAAGGAGTTTGGACAAGTCTATGTTTATGATAACCCATGGAAACAATCAATGAAAACTATCTGAGGCTTTAGATTCCCAAAGAAGTAATTCCACTAAGAACATATTACTCATAAGATATTATCCAGGAAACAATCAACTAATTAACAACATAAAAAATAAACTTATAAGAGCGGGACAACCATAAGTAATTCCACAATGTCCTAGATAGCATAAAAAGAAGATTAACTAATAAATCAAATAACCATTCACCAAAAGTATCCAACAATTCATTCAACCGAATAAGATAACTTAACAATTATATTGGAATTCTTACTAGATGTCTATAACATTTGCACAATTGTAGAATAATCCACGATGATGAATAAACACAAAGATATTCAGTGAAACACCTTGGCTCATTCAAAGATTCTGAATTAAGCTTCAAAATGGTTCTCAACTATAGTAATCTATAATTCTTTCTACAATCCATCGACCTTTTTCCTTGGTCGATGTGTCCATTTATTGAACTTTAAAAAACTAAAAATAGTGAATTTGACTTAAGACAAAATTGAAGTATTTAAAACAAAATTTGCATGCTAATATGACTCATGTGGATTGGCTGTCTCGGAAGTTGCATGCTCATCATTGTAGGTGACTCATTGTGTGAATAAATCTTCATAGACATGCATGAAAGGAAACTTGTGTTGATCCATCAGAAAACTGAGGGTTTCCTTCATTTCTTTGAAGTGCCACATGTACTTCTCTATTCTCAGAATCAACTAATCCAGTATATTGATTGTCTTGACTTCAAAGATAAAAAACTTCCACAAGTGACCATGTTCTATCACATCTATTATTTTGATTTCCTCTTCGTGTTTCTGGGGTGCTATTTCTTGGAATTCAAACATTACTTCCTCAAACCCCCTAAAATCCTCTAGTGACCCAAAATTTGGGAATTGGAGATCAATCATCGCTCTATTGATTTTTTCCCAAGATTTGTGGCAAGTTGACCATTGTTCCTCTATTCACATCTTCACCTTGACGATTAAATTTTCCTATACTTAACAACTCCATGCATCCTTGCTATACTATCATCAGTGAAAATTTAGATGCCATGGTTTTCCTCACCTCGAGCTTTTGGATTTCTTTGATATATTTGATCTAGTCTATGACCCTAGCTCCTTTCTCACTCCATTTGAGAATTTCTTTATGTGCTATAGAAAACAATAATGTCTCTTCTTGACAGTTTGCAATTTTTTTAATTTTTTTTATCCCTCGCCAGCTTAAACTGACATGCTCCTCTAAAATATCCTCCTTCAAAATTGATATAGCTTATGCAATATCTTTATAATAGTCTACCCAATGTTTGAGGGTTTCCAATTCTTTTCTCATTTCCTCAACTTTCCTTTCCTTTGCTCTAGCCTTGTCTATGGTAGCATGTGAGATGGCCACTCCTACACCCAACAATTCACTTAACTTGGCCTTTTCAACATCGAACAAGGTTTCTTCAGATGTACACAACACAACATTGTCTACAGTAATTTTGTGCTCCTTACAATAGATTTCCTTTTTCAGTCATAGGCGATAGACTCTATGTCGGTAACCTCATCAAATGGTTTTGGAATTGGTTGATCACCCCAAGATAAAATGTTTTCTAAGCTACATGGGGTATGCCACTATTCCATAACAGGTGCTTTGCCTTTGTCTGCTGCTTTGGCTTGCTCCTCAACATGTTTTTTTCATTCATCTATCACTTGGTATTTGCTTGATATTTCATCCCGAACTGATGTTGATGGACTTGTTTGTTGCTGATCCCCATTTAGTCTGTGAGTTGTTGAAGGTGGATTAGTCTCCTTGGCTAGGGTCTGAATAAGCATATGTGTTTCACCAACTACTTCCGATGTAGTTTCTTGCTTCTTATCAGGTTCTGGGGTTGTTCCAGCCTCTTCATACTTCTCGGTAGTCTGAGTTTCAGTGAGCTCTTGGGATGGTTTCCCCTTCGACTCTTGAGTTGCTTCTTCAGTTGGCTCTTGAGCTTCTTCCCTAATGCCTGGACCTTGAGATGGTTCCCCAATGTTTATATCAACTTCATTCTCTATGGGAGTCTTAGTCTTTACCACCTCCTCCTCTTCTTCTTGTGTCAAATCTATTATGTCTTGAGGAGGGATCTCAGTAGGATTTTGTTGGTTGCTTAGTAGGATTCTTAGTGGGTTTCTGTGATTTCTCCTGTTCCTTTACTTTCTTCTTCCTCCTACCTCTTCTACAATTCTTATGCTTCTCTGTAATCTTCTTCCAAATCTTTCTTGCTTCTCTCTTCACGCTCTTTCTTTTGTTTCTCTTCCAAGGAATTTATTCTTTGTTCTACCTATGCTTATCTTATTTTTTGGTCGAGCTCTTCTTGAGCGGTCTCTTATTCACACTTTATCCACAAATCCTCTTTGGTCTTGTGTTGAATATATTGTTCACGGAGTTCCCTATTCGATTCTTCTTGGATGGCCTATTTCTTTGCTTATTCATTCAATTATATCTCTTTATCTCTTATGGCCTCTTCTGCCTCCCTTTCATCGGTAACTCCTTGGGTTAAAACCTCCATATGTTCATCTAGATATAGGGTTTTGCAAATTGTGAGACCATGGGTGGCCCTCCTCTCCAAAACTTTGGCCCAATTTTGCACATCCTCTATAAATGTTTCTTCTTGCCATTTTTCATGATCATATGGCCAATTGTAAGAGACCTCCTTAGCATGTTTGGGCACCAAACCTTTGGGGTCAGGTCTTCTTAATATTCCAGGGTCAATCCTATATTCCAAATGACTCAAACCCTCTTGCTTGTCTTGTGGGGTGTCTTTAACAAAGTAGTACTCAAGCTAGAAACCATAAGGAATGAAGGCCCTCTTTTAATCCTTGATCAAAGAATAATTAAATCCTTGAAGAATAGTTTGATATTAAATATCCCCAAGAACAACCTTATCGAGGAAACATGCAGGAAAAGGTGAGGAAGTCTAGTT
>ML792214.1:554735-582479 GCA_009831015.1 Picea engelmannii | reverse complement strand
TCTGGATGATAGAGTTATGACTGTTTGAAAATCACATGCAATTTTCAAATCACCAACAAACAAGGTCTTCCAAAAGTGACACATGGTAGGCTATGAGAGTTCCACTTGAAAGGCCACTAGAGTGTTGATGTGGTAGAATGATAACTTGGTAGTATGATGTGTCCGTTGAGGTGGCACCTCAATTTGCATGCAAGGTGAGGTGGGTGCCTCGATTTGCATGCAAGTTGGTGACGTGGCTACCTCAATATTTGTGCAGCTAATGTGGCACAATATTGATTTATGTGTTGTTGAGGTGGTTGTGTTCAAGATCTAAGTTTTGAAATCAAATTCATTTCAAAACCATCACATGGATTCTTGGTGATTTTTCCAAGGTTTCAAAATGGGGCAATTTTAAGCTAAGGTGAAGTGTTCTCCAAGTGTAATATTTATGTGGCAATATCTACTTACACTTACTACACTTTACAAGGAGTCATAATCATACAAGGAAAAAAGTTCATACATGACTTTGGGGAGTGAATTCCAATGTAAGACCACATGGATGATGACCCTCCAACAAATAATAGTTTAAAAACTTGAAACCATACCTTTTCCCACCCTTATTTTACATGGAAGCTCCAATTGAAATAGGGGTCGAAGGACTATGTGTATTGAAAGAAGGCACATAGACCAAGTTAATAATCAACACGAAGATCAACAACAAATTGAGTTTCGGTCTCCACAACTAGAGTTGGACTACCACATGCATCAACTAAGAACCATGCCTATAGAGCTATGCAAGGGGAAAAAACACCCGAAACATGAAATACATGTATTTCGTCGGAAACTCCAAATCAAATCACTGAAGAGAAACACTAATATCTTGGGAAAATGGAAGCTATTTCACACAAAATGAAAGAAATTTGTAGCTGAAAACAACACTCTAGATGAAATGGACTAATGTTCTAAACCCCAAAATGCTTAGAAATAGTAGAAATCGAAAATCCTTTGCTGCATGTAGTGACATAGGATCTAGTTCTCGATCAATAATGAGAGAAAATATTCAAAAGAGATCTGATACCATGTTAGAAATCAAGGTATATTTACACATGTTGAACACCTTAAAAATAAAACTCACACACATAGATCAAATATCAATACATTGATGTTTATGTGGTGAAAACCCTAAAAAAGAGAAACCATGCATGACCCAAACTAACATGGCCACTTGAGGAAATATGTTAATGAAAAAATAATAGATTGCATGAACATCTCTCACAATCGATCACTTACAATTGACCCTCCATGCTCTTTGAATAAAGTTCATGGACCAATGAGGGGTTAAGCCATGGATCAAGTGTCATTAATATCAAGGATGTGTTTGAACCATTAAATCACTCATGTGTAGGACATGCTTGTGATAGTCATATTAGAAAAGTACAAAAGCACGCTAAGGAAATACACTAAAATCACACTTTAATCTAATATCATATTAGACCAAGTTGACTTCAAATAACTCATAGTGTCTAAATATCCTAACACTCATAAAGTAAAGCAGAGTTGGGAAAAGAAGAAGTACATGTAAGTTTGTACACTTTACCATATTTCTAGAGTTTGTACATGTTATCCCTCCCATAATGAATGGCATGCCAATCATATTATTAAGATGTATAAATATAGGGAGTGTTGGTGCCTAAGGTCACCCCCGAATATAAATTTTACTTCATGGTCACACTATTATTGTAATGGGTCTTCATGACTCGACTTTATGACTTAGAGTTAGGGGATAGTTAGTGGGAATTTATGCAATAATGATTTAATGACACTATGGATTAGGAGACGATGAAGTGATAGTTAAGTGGAGATCTCTGGACTCCATGTAGCATTTAAAGTCTTAGATATTAGGAGTCTTAGGCATCATTAACACCATTGTTAATTTATCATTCATATTGGATTCATTTAAGTTCTTGGAAGCTAAAGGAGTGCATGAGAGTCTAGAGTAGGAGTAATTTCTTTTCTCCCTTCACCTTCCAAAGGTAAGGGAGGCTATGTATATATGTTGTGTTGAATAATATGGATCCATATATGCTATGTTTGGTATCCAATGAGTCCTATATTTATTTTTTCTATGCTTCATGATTTATGTTTCCTTTGTTGGTTTTATGGTGGATGTCACAGACCTTTAGTCTGTTCGAATTTTTCATTGCAAACTTGAGTTTTCCCAAGTCGGTTTCAACACTTGAGGTCATGTGGAACTGTCTTGCCTCAACCATAAGGTCTTTCCCAACCTGCACCTACTAATACTAGATTATGCCTCTTCACTTAAGTTCTGCCTATAACTTTGTCTTAAGCTACAATCTATCAAACACAACTAATCCCTACTCAACCAAGTTCACTCAACAATAAGAACACATCCAATCATGGCCTTTAAAACATCCCAACTATAATTTAACAGATAGTCAATATTTCAATACTTAACCAACACAAATCAAAGGAAGGAACAATAACATCCAATGCATAAAGAGTCCACAATACACATGTATAAGTGACACCCAAGGTAGGTGCCTTAACTTTATTATATGAAAAATGTTACAGTTATGCAACAAAGGAATTGCATATTTTTTCCTACAGCTCTATTACATGTGTACAATAAGTCTAAGGAAATATTTCCTTCTACCTATAAGTCAATATACTTGCACAATTGAACCCTTGAAGCAACTGCAAGCTTGCCTCTTGCAGGTCCTATCTTCTTCTTCTTCTCACTCAACTAGTGTGTTTTTCCCTATTGTGTCAACCTTAAACTTAGTACAATTGTAGAGCTCCTTTACACTTTTTGTGAATTATTTCCTCTATTATGCCTTAACACTTTTAAGGTGTCCTCATTTTATATGACACTTTCCTTGCACTTGCAAGCCCCTCCACTCTAATGTGGACACAAGTGCCCATATTTCCAACTTTGAACGTGCCCAATGTTGGCTTTTCCACCTTCATGAATTGCTCGACGATCATCCAACATCCAATTGTGCTACACCCAAAGTGCCACGTGCCCAACAAGTTTTCCCAAGACATGCAAGCATGCCTAACAAGGGTGCTCCCAACAAGTGAATCTAATGGATTTGTGCCCAATGGATGTGTCCTTGGTGGATGTGTTCCCAATGAGTGCATCCCACAATTTTGGTCCATGAATGCTTATGCCTGAAGGAAATTTTGTTATCTTCCACAACCCCCAAGTGTGGAATGCCCAATTCCTTGGGTTCACAGGTAGCCCAAGAACCCAAATTTATAAAAGCTAGTCAAGTTCTATATGCCAATCTTGTTTTTCATGCATCATACTTGTGGACTGAATGGGGTCATCTACCATAACCCCCACTTTTCCTTCCCTCACCAAGTTCCCTTCTAAGATTCTCTTTGTTTGTCCAACTAGTGTGAGCTACCAAGGTCTGTGGTGTGCTTAGTCTAATCAAGGGTGTGTGACATGTCCATGATGCACCTTTCCTTCATGCAAGGGAACTCAAAATTGACTCTTCTAACCATCAACCTTCTATCATATCCATCTATGTTTTTCAATTACCATTGAGGTGATCATGTGACAGAGGTGCCCGAAGCCATTCAAGGCTAGGGCCTTACATCCTTCCAAACTAAAATTTGTGTCCATATTGAAAATATGATAAAGAACCTATTGTCCTCCAATTCTACTACCTAGACCCATGCATCCATCCCCAATTTACTTCTTCAATTGCTCCACACCGTCAGTGCCAGAATTTCTATTCAATTGCCCGTAGTCCAATTCTTCCTTTGAACAAAGTGCCTTTTCCCAACTTCTACCTACAATGCCTCTTGTATGTCTTTGTTGAACTTTCAATTTAGCCTCCACCAAGAAGGTAATCAAAATGTCCAAGTATCACACCATCCAAACCTACTACTACATTGGTGCTTCGACCAACTTTTCCATGCCTTTATATACTAAGTTATCCCATGCCTTGAACTTGTTAGGTAATAAATCCAATTATCACACCCAAACCATGAGAATGAACATCTTGATTCCCAATGCAGTCAATTACCTCTGCACTTCATCCATCTTGTACAACTTTTTTGAACCAAGGTAAGATCACCACCTACACCTTCATATTGTTAAGTCCTCTCCAATACATAATTTTCCAAGGAACTTTTTCCACATGTACTCTAGGATCCACTACCTGCTCCTAAGAAGTGAGCTACCTCGTGACTAACTAGAGAAAAGTATATGGAAAGCAGTTGCCAAAGCCACTTCCAACCAAAGTGTTTGACTTGTTATCAGTGCTCAAGTATCATAAAACTACCTCCTTCTCTGATGGTTTACAACTCAATTCTTCTAACCCGTCTTTCATGAACTGGAAGTCATATATCCCCATGGATAATATTAAAAAATCTACAATGTCAACTAAATCTCGATAAGGAAAAACTTCATCTCCCACTTCTGATTCCAACAAATTCTTCTTGGGTTTGTGTCTCCATGCACCACCCAAACCCAACACTTAGACTATTTTTCATAAAAATTGAGACATTTGTCTACCCTATCTGTTCTTGTGCACAAATATGAGTTCAATAAATCATTTTTTGGTGAGTGCATTTACCAATGACCTACACAACCACTGTTGGTGCAAGTTCAACCTTGCCTCCAACATCTTGTTTTCAGTTCTTTATAGTGCACAACAATCCAATATTTTTCAAGAATGGCTCCACCAAAGTCTCTAATGTTTCCAACCTGCTCTTTGTATGGTCCTCACCATCTTTGGCACCCAAGGCTTCTTTTCCCAAAACCATCTTTTGTTATTGTTGTGCAATGACATAAGGCCTATCTGTATATTCACAATGTGCCTCAATCAACTTTATGGTTGACATTCTTGGAATCCTTCCAAACTTCATTCCATTCATCATAGGCACAACACAAGTCTTGGTTCCATCTAAGAGCATCAAATAGTTCTCATGGGGAATAGGAAATTATTTGGAAATCTTACAAAATTCTTGCCACAAGATGATTGTATGGTCATTTGAATGGAGCCACTTTCAAGTCCAAACAAACAAATAATTCCTAGACCTTCAAAGGAGTGGAAAAAACTAATCATTTTTCTAGCTTCATTGCAGAGTTCACCACCTTCAATGTGGCCATGCTTCTCTCAGGATTATAATGAAGTGTTATAGTGATCTATTCACTTACACAACTATGGGTTTCACTAGTGTCTACCGAGGCTATGACCTTCAACCCACTCACAGTTACATTCACAAAACAAACACCATTGATGTCTTCACACCTTAAAAACCATGTTCATGACCTTCTGCCATCCAAATTTCAAAAAATCCAAAGTTTCATTCGAAGTATGTTGTCCTTGGGCTGCTCCCAAGGTTGCTAGCTTCACCTTCAAATTTGGTTGCACTTGGACTTCTTCAAGGTCTTCCATCTTCTTCTTCAAATAATAATCCATGGAAAAATGATAACAAAGGAAACAAGTCAAGTTTTTACCTTTGGAATTAGGAAAATTTGGCTACTTCCTTGTGGTAATTTTTCTTTCATCTTGGGTATCCTTCCTCCTAAATGATCCCAACTTAGGCAACGTCCAAGTATCTACTTGGTCTATCAAAATCTACAATTTCTAAACCCAAGATTTAGGCCATGCGCTAGTATCCTCCAACTTCACCACATGTGCTTGGTAAAAATGATAGATCTATTGATCCCAATTCTCCAAGTCCATGACCATGGCTTCAATATTGGTATTCCATGACTCCTTCTTCGTAATTTCCATGTAGCGACCCAGAAATGGGTCGAACCTCTAAGAGTTTATGAAAATATTGCATGAGTCTCAAAGAATTGATTCACCTTGTTGCCTTAAGTCTCCAATGTTCTTGAAACGAAAAGAGAAATCATTAGTCATTGTGGATGGACTACCTTGATTTCCTGCTACAACAAGGCAATAAGTATGCATTTTTTAGTCTTCAAGACACTCTTATGGTTACCTACCAACTCATCCTAAAGCCTGCTACATTACCTCAAGTTGGTTCCAATGCAATGAATAATTCTCTAATATCACTTGTCACAATAGTGAGAATGGTGAACAACACCAAAACCATCTCAAAATCATATTTGATACCATATTTCCTTCAAAAAGTGGTGAAGAGTATGCTTTGATAACACCTATCACGAACCTACAATCTGCTCAAATTATTCATTGCAAAATTGAGTTTTCCCAAGTCGATTTTGACACCTAAGGTTGTGAAATACTTCCTTACCTCAACTGCAAAGGCTTGGCCAACGCGCGCCTCCTAAAACTATACTATGCCTCTTCACTTAAGGTCAACCCATAAATTTTCCTTAAGCTACAATTTGTCAATGCAACTAAGTCCTACACAACCGAGTTCATTCAATAATAGGCACATGTCCAATCATGGCCTTTAAAACATCCTGGCAATACTTTAGCACTTAGTGAATATTTCAATACTTAGCCAACACAAAGAAAAACATGGAGTAGTAACATGCAACAACATAAAGAGTCCACAACACACATGTATAGGCAACACCCAAGGTAGGTGCCTTAACTTTATTATATGGAGAATGTTACAGATATACAACAAGGTAGTTGCAACATTTTACCTGCAACTCTATTATAGATGTACAATGAGTCTAAGGAAATATTTCCTTCTACTTACTTCCCAAGAGACTTGTACAATCCTATCTGTTACACCTCAGTTTCACCTCAGTGTAACTTATATTTTTTTCTCCAGATATAGACCATCATATCAACATATTACGTGCCTTATTTTACCATGATGATCTAAAAATGTGGTTGTAGTTTCACTCGTGTATTGTATTGGACAATGCTTATATGTTCTATGTAATGGTGGGGGCATATGTAGTATCTCTAGGCCCCATGTGGTCAATCATGGCTTGTCCTATTAGTCCCCATTTCAAGATAGGCTTTGATTTTATGGCTACATTCGACTACCCCTTGATGTTGGTAACCTTTCTTCATGTTGATCATTTATGATTTGTGTTGGTGTGCAACCATCTTAGGGTGGATCTACAAGGACACATGATCTAGGGGAGCTACTAGTATCTCTTACCCCTTTGTGTATGATGTAAAAGTGTTGCTCTTTGTAAATGTTGTCACACATATGTATAGAACACTTATCTTATTCCTAAGAATGGATCCTTGTCTTATGTATTCACCACACTTTGACCATCTACCATCATAGATGATTTTGCAGATGCTCACTCAGTTTCACATCTCCCAAGGAAGTGTCATAGTTCTCAAGGTGGTACACATATTTCGAGGCATTGGTCACATCCTCCAAGGCACATTTGGGCTACTATTTCATACATGGACATCATCTACACATGCCATGTTGGAGATTCTAGAGAACCCTCCTTATTTCATCACTTTTGGAGATGTCTTTTACATGATTTGAGGGCTGACCCACAGATGTGGGGTTTATGACAACCATGTGGGTTTTTTTGGTGATGATTTGACTTGGAGAAGCATCTTCCTTTCCTTGTGGAGTGTCTTTTCTTGATTTGAGGGATTGGACATACATTGGAGATACCTTTTGAGCATTCCTTGAGCACATTTTGAAGGGGGCGTCTACTTTTGAGGTCCTTCTCTACCTTTTCATGAGGTCGTTCCACTTGGAGGAGCTAGATGTTGGAGATTTGCTTGCTTGGGAGGATAATTCACCATGTTTTTAGTCCTCCACATCACGCTTTCCTTGAATTGTTGGGCTAGAAGAGAAAATCAACCCCTTTCTTTGTGGGATGTCCTTCTCTCATGAGAGTTTTATGTACATGTGGCATCATTTGATTACGTATTGATTTAGTCTTCTTCTTTGTGTGTATGAAAATTCTTATATCTTAGTCTCCTAGGCTAATTTTAGGGAAAGAAGAATTAATAAAGAATAAGAAAGATGTAGAATCCTCTTCCATAAATAGAGGCTCTCCTCTCATTCCAAATTGTTGTGAAATGTTAGATATCATTTGTGACTATAATTAATAGAAAATATTCCTTTTGAGGTTTTGGTGTCAATTCTTGGATCTTTTTCTCTCCTGGTTATCTTATTGGTGCATTAAAGATTTGTTATGGTGATTCAAGTCTTCTACTAGCTTTCAAGATCAATCCATTTGAAGGGTTACTATACCACTTGGAGAGGAGACGTTTAATGGTTTGTTCCTTAATTATTCTCTTGTTAGCTTGGGTAAGTGCTTTATCCATTGCTTTGTTTTTCCTCTTGGTTCCTGTTGAGGGGGATGGATTCCCAATGCTCAACAATAGGGATTAAACCCAAGGATGATACCCAATTAGAATCCTCTCTATTTGGTATGGAATAATCCTTCGAGTTAATGGTCCGACAATCGTTCAATGGGATTTAAAAGTTGTTTGATTTTCTTTTTTCCGTTTTTTATTTTTATTTTTTTTATAATTTTAAAGTTATCTATTGCAGAAAATAAGTAAACTAAGGAGTTTGGACAAGTCTATGTTTATGATAACCCATGGAAACAATCAATGAAAACTATCTGAGGCTTTAGATTCCCAAAGAAGTAATTCCACTAAGAACATATTACTCATAAGATATTATCCAGGAAACAATCAACTAATTAACAACATAAAAAATAAACTTATAAGAGCGGGACAACCATAAGTAATTCCACAATGTCCTAGATAGCATAAAAAGAAGATTAACTAATAAATCAAATAACCATTCACCAAAAGTATCCAACAATTCATTCAACCGAATAAGATAACTTAACAATTATATTGGAATTCTTACTAGATGTCTATAACATTTGCACAATTGTAGAATAATCCACGATGATGAATAAACACAAAGATATTCAGTGAAACACCTTGGCTCATTCAAAGATTCTGAATTAAGCTTCAAAATGGTTCTCAACTATAGTAATCTATAATTCTTTCTACAATCCATCGACCTTTTTCCTTGGTCGATGTGTCCATTTATTGAACTTTAAAAAACTAAAAATAGTGAATTTGACTTAAGACAAAATTGAAGTATTTAAAACAAAATTTGCATGCTAATATGACTCATGTGGATTGGCTGTCTCGGAAGTTGCATGCTCATCATTGTAGGTGACTCATTGTGTGAATAAATCTTCATAGACATGCATGAAAGGAAACTTGTGTTGATCCATCAGAAAACTGAGGGTTTCCTTCATTTCTTTGAAGTGCCACATGTACTTCTCTATTCTCAGAATCAACTAATCCAGTATATTGATTGTCTTGACTTCAAAGATAAAAAACTTCCACAAGTGACCATGTTCTATCACATCTATTATTTTGATTTCCTCTTCGTGTTTCTGGGGTGCTATTTCTTGGAATTCAAACATTACTTCCTCAAACCCCCTAAAATCCTCTAGTGACCCAAAATTTGGGAATTGGAGATCAATCATCGCTCTATTGATTTTTTCCCAAGATTTGTGGCAAGTTGACCATTGTTCCTCTATTCACATCTTCACCTTGACGATTAAATTTTCCTATACTTAACAACTCCATGCATCCTTGCTATACTATCATCAGTGAAAATTTAGATGCCATGGTTTTCCTCACCTCGAGCTTTTGGATTTCTTTGATATATTTGATCTAGTCTATGACCCTAGCTCCTTTCTCACTCCATTTGAGAATTTCTTTATGTGCTATAGAAAACAATAATGTCTCTTCTTGACAGTTTGCAATTTTTTTAATTTTTTTTATCCCTCGCCAGCTTAAACTGACATGCTCCTCTAAAATATCCTCCTTCAAAATTGATATAGCTTATGCAATATCTTTATAATAGTCTACCCAATGTTTGAGGGTTTCCAATTCTTTTCTCATTTCCTCAACTTTCCTTTCCTTTGCTCTAGCCTTGTCTATGGTAGCATGTGAGATGGCCACTCCTACACCCAACAATTCACTTAACTTGGCCTTTTCAACATCGAACAAGGTTTCTTCAGATGTACACAACACAACATTGTCTACAGTAATTTTGTGCTCCTTACAATAGATTTCCTTTTTCAGTCATAGGCGATAGACTCTATGTCGGTAACCTCATCAAATGGTTTTGGAATTGGTTGATCACCCCAAGATAAAATGTTTTCTAAGCTACATGGGGTATGCCACTATTCCATAACAGGTGCTTTGCCTTTGTCTGCTGCTTTGGCTTGCTCCTCAACATGTTTTTTTCATTCATCTATCACTTGGTATTTGCTTGATATTTCATCCCGAACTGATGTTGATGGACTTGTTTGTTGCTGATCCCCATTTAGTCTGTGAGTTGTTGAAGGTGGATTAGTCTCCTTGGCTAGGGTCTGAATAAGCATATGTGTTTCACCAACTACTTCCGATGTAGTTTCTTGCTTCTTATCAGGTTCTGGGGTTGTTCCAGCCTCTTCATACTTCTCGGTAGTCTGAGTTTCAGTGAGCTCTTGGGATGGTTTCCCCTTCGACTCTTGAGTTGCTTCTTCAGTTGGCTCTTGAGCTTCTTCCCTAATGCCTGGACCTTGAGATGGTTCCCCAATGTTTATATCAACTTCATTCTCTATGGGAGTCTTAGTCTTTACCACCTCCTCCTCTTCTTCTTGTGTCAAATCTATTATGTCTTGAGGAGGGATCTCAGTAGGATTTTGTTGGTTGCTTAGTAGGATTCTTAGTGGGTTTCTGTGATTTCTCCTGTTCCTTTACTTTCTTCTTCCTCCTACCTCTTCTACAATTCTTATGCTTCTCTGTAATCTTCTTCCAAATCTTTCTTGCTTCTCTCTTCACGCTCTTTCTTTTGTTTCTCTTCCAAGGAATTTATTCTTTGTTCTACCTATGCTTATCTTATTTTTTGGTCGAGCTCTTCTTGAGCGGTCTCTTATTCACACTTTATCCACAAATCCTCTTTGGTCTTGTGTTGAATATATTGTTCACGGAGTTCCCTATTCGATTCTTCTTGGATGGCCTATTTCTTTGCTTATTCATTCAATTATATCTCTTTATCTCTTATGGCCTCTTCTGCCTCCCTTTCATCGGTAACTCCTTGGGTTAAAACCTCCATATGTTCATCTAGATATAGGGTTTTGCAAATTGTGAGACCATGGGTGGCCCTCCTCTCCAAAACTTTGGCCCAATTTTGCACATCCTCTATAAATGTTTCTTCTTGCCATTTTTCATGATCATATGGCCAATTGTAAGAGACCTCCTTAGCATGTTTGGGCACCAAACCTTTGGGGTCAGGTCTTCTTAATATTCCAGGGTCAATCCTATATTCCAAATGACTCAAACCCTCTTGCTTGTCTTGTGGGGTGTCTTTAACAAAGTAGTACTCAAGCTAGAAACCATAAGGAATGAAGGCCCTCTTTTAATCCTTGATCAAAGAATAATTAAATCCTTGAAGAATAGTTTGATATTAAATATCCCCAAGAACAACCTTATCGAGGAAACATGCAGGAAAAGGTGAGGAAGTCTAGTTTCTTCGAAAATCTTAAGATAGGTGTGTTTTTCTTCAATGTACCAGTTACCAATATGTGAGAGAATTTTCTTTGCTTTCTTAGATAACCTAGAACATTCTTGGTGGAAAAAATGGTATATAGTCACGCCAAGAACAAGTCACATATCAGGGCATAATATTTCTTGTATTTATTTTCCCATAACATACTAAAATAAACGTGAATAGGGGCCTTCAGAATGTGCCTACCTAGATTTATCTCAGCAAAATCATTTCAAGCACACCCGACATCCAAAAAATAAGAAGCCATGTAGAAAGAAGGAACCTCACCCGACTTAGGGTTTTGAGCTTGTTGAATTCTGCTACTGAGCTTCCTGGTGATAATAACTCCCTAATTAAACATCTTTTCAGTAGTGGCCACTGCGTAAGCCAATGGTACTCATGCCTCGGTAAAATTTGGGCAGTCCTTTTCTCCATGCAATAGGCATATCATGATCATGATGTACATGTAAGGTTCCCATAAACTTGTCATGTTGTACCACCCTAAGAATTGATTGAAGTATTTCTTGTCTTCTTTCCACCAGTTGGCCACAATTTTTCCTACATCATGCTGTCTATGAAACGTTGTTACAAAATCCATGTTGAGTAACACTTCTGGTTCTAGAAACTTACAATATTGATTGATTTCAAGAGGAAGAAATGTCCCTACACACTATCCCTTCTCATCATTGATCAAACAATCCTTTCTATTAGCATGATCAAACAATCCTCGCTATTAGCATGACTGATAATACATTCCAGTCCTTCTATACAAGGAAAATCCGGGGCTCTCACTACAACCGAGAATGAGGAATGTTGGGGAAAACCTTATCACCCATCACTCTGATAGCAGGGTCATTGTGTGGTGTTGAATAGGGGTAGTTTTCATCCATGACCATCGATGTGCTTTCCTTCCTGTTGTAACAGATATCCAAATTGACGGCGCTGCTTGAGACTGGTTCTGGATGCTACAACATTTACGTCCAAGCAAAATCAAAATGGAAGTGATTCGGTTGGCATGAAGTCAGTAAAGGCTTTGGCACTTCTTGGGGCAGGGGTGTCTGGCTTATTTGAATTTGCAGGTATATCAGTTACTGACGAGACAGAACATGGCTTAGATTGCCCAAGCTACCCATGGCCACATAAGGGAATTCTAAGTTCTTATGATCATGCATCAATTCGGCGTGGACATCAGGTCTTTCAGCAAGTTTGTGCATCTTGCCATAGCATGTCCTTGGTCACCTACCGTGACCTTGTTGGAGTTGCCTATACTGAAGAAAAAGCAAAAGCTTTAGCAACAAAAATGGAAGTCGAGGATGGACCAAATGATGAAAGTGAAATGTTTTCACGAACTGGAAAACTAAGTGATCATTTTCCTAAGCCTTGTGTTAATGAACAGGTAGCAAGATTTGCCAATGAAGGGGCCTATCCTCCAGACCTCAGCCTGATTACAAAGGCATGCCATAATGATCAGAACTATGTATTTTCCTTGCTCACTGAATACCGTGATCCACCGGCTGGAGTTTCGATTCGAGAGGGATTGCACTATAATCCTTATTTCCCCGGAGGTATGGAAACTTGTACATCAAGGAAAATGTGGCTTTAAGTGGTATTCACACACACTCTGGTCCTGGGGGATACTTACAACATGTTGTGTACCTAGTTACATCTCTTGGCTTTGTTCAACAATCATTCAATGTTCTTGTGGATGGCATAGATAAAAGTATTATACAAGCACACGAGAACTTGCGTTCAGGATCTCTTTTTGTTAATAAAGGTGATCTCTTAGATGCTGGAATTAATCGCAGCCCTAGCGCATATCTAAATAATCCATCAGAGGAACGAGCTCGATACAAGTATGATGTTGACAAAGATATGACCTTATTGAAGTTTGTGGATGCTGAGTGAGGGCCGGTTGGAAGTTTTAACTAGTTTGCAACACATGGAACTTACAAATTCTCTAATTAGTGGTGACAATTTTGCCAGTCAAATGTTGGTGATGTGAGCCCAAATGTCTTGGGTACATTTTGTATAGACACTGGATTGCCTTGTGACTTCAATCACAACACTTGTAATGGGAAAAATGAGTTATGTTATGGTCGAGGCCCAGGATACCCAGATGAATTTGCAAGCACTCACATAATTGCAGAGAGACAATTCAACAAAGCTACCAACTTATTCAATGATGCAATTAAGCAGTTGTCAGGTAAAATAGATTATCGTCATGTATATCTTGACTTTTCCAATCTCGAGGTAAAAATTTCAAATGAGCATCTCAGCGAGGAAAAGATTGGCACTGTTGGCTGAACAGAAAGCGGGAAGACCACTCTCATTAGTGTTATTTTTCGATTGGTTGAACCGGTAGGAGGTAGAACCCTTACAGTTGGTGTGGATATGACCTCTATTGGGTTTCGTAATTTGCGGGCACGCCTGGGGATTATTCCTCAGGAGCCAACTCTTTTTCGTGGAACTGTTTTCTTCAACCAAGATCCATTATCTGAGCACTACATTGCACTAAGGCGCGTTATTTGTTACCAGTCAGTAATAGCAACAGAGAGCCATATTGTGAGATAAATTTAAATTGCGGAGCAAGAGTTCATTCGCTATATTAACCCTTGTTGTGGCACCTTGAATACCATTAGAAAGAACTAAGGTGCATGTGAGTATCTAAGATTGTTGAGTTGGCTGGAAGAAGCCATATTGAGAGTAAGGATTGGTGGAATACAAGTTTCGCAATTTAAAAACGGTGGTGAAAGCGGCTACCTGAATTTCCTCCCGACGATAATGGTAGACCTCTTGTGGCAGATTGTGCGAATCAGAGACCTGACCTAGTTGGTGGCGCGCTGGCTCATGTGGGCGTTACAGGCATGTTGCATTTTTGGCAATGCATGAACTACTAATTATGGTTCTTGCAGGCAAGTCAGAGAGATTCCCCCGACAGGAATGACATTACTGTCAAGGGCCGTTTGAAATGCATTTCTCTCGATTATTGATTGGCTCTGGCTATGCAGAGAATCGAAGAGATGACACTGAGAGGGCTGAAGATACATGCCGAAAAGTTGAAGTTAGTCGTAGCAGACGATCGGGTTCCATTGAGTCCGTGTACGAGCTATCGACCGACGGTGTAGTTTGCGCATAGAACCTAGCGTTCAAGCACATTCTGGAGCGACACCTTGGGCGCAAGTGATCTAATATATGTTTCATAGATGTTTCTCGAGTTTTGACTAACCCTGTAGATGCCTCGGGCTTCGTTTAAATTCTGTTGATTCTTTGCACATTTCCGACACTAAAAAGATCCTTTAATCGAAGTATTTACTGCCTGTATAATGTCTTCACGAATTGCGTCATATGATCGGGTATTTGTGCTGGGTTTTCAGCCTAGCTCCAGGCATTGAGATTGCAAACAGAAATACGTTTTGAATGGAATTCTTCGAGGCGTTTATCGGAGTCTTCGAACGCTCATAATCAAGTTTTTATGAGTCCCATTTATTTGTGCCGGTATGGCTGCTCACTGCGTTGGCGGGGGTTTAAGCTATCGCCTACGTCAAAGGAAGATTTCTCTTCACTGGACGAAAACACTACCTATGATGTTCCATCCGCTGTTAAAATTTCTCTCCACGGGAAGTTATAATCGCTCGCCTAAATGCATTGAAGAGATCGGTAAGCAAACAGTGCTTGTTGGAGAAGAGCGAACGATAACCTTACCTAAGTCGAACACACGCTGATAGTGATTATGCAAATGAAACAAACGATGAAGAAAATGGAGGGGGGGGATTATGAGATTTCTGATCTCCACCATCATTTAACTCTTGCAATGCTTGGGGTGGATGACGACATGAAGTCATTTGTTAATGCCGACCAGAACGTGCAGGTTCTGAATTCCAACAACTGCTTGGAAGCCGATCTGGGCGGGCGATTCAGTCGTTCCTCCAGCTTTGAATGAATAAATAATGAAAATAGTCCAAACCCCTTTGTATTTCCTTGCACGGTAACTAATACTTTCGCCACAATTGTTGGTTGTGTGTAAGAAAACGCAGAGGGATCAGTACAGAATAGTGACCTGGAAGGAGTCACTTTGGACATTAAAGGAAATTCAGACTGTAACACATGGATACCCGGCATTAGAACCT
Organism: Picea engelmannii; assembly: GCA_009831015.1. Lineage (NCBI taxonomy): Eukaryota > Viridiplantae > Streptophyta > Pinopsida > Pinales > Pinaceae > Picea > Picea engelmannii. Next base: position 566,892 of record ML792214.1, on the reverse strand, counting down.
GCCCACTCGACAAAATGATTAGCGGCGGTTCAAGCAGCCCGCGGAACAGCTGGCAAACACACCTGCATTCGCACAGTCCAGAGAAGGCGAACTGGTTCATATTTCTCGGAACGCTAAGAGTTTTAGGTTAGATTTTTCTCTTTTAAGGAGGGATGTTTTGTAATACCAAGAGGGGGGAGAGAGCCCGGGAGCCTTTTTAGAGGCTGGGTTTGTAATGCATTTTTTCAGAAAATATAGAACAGAATGCCAAGAGATTCTATACTTTGTCACTGTCAAGTTCGTTTTCTTCTTGTATTATTGTTTCTGAAGTTTTCATCACTGCGCTTTCTTCTTTACATTCATTATTTCAGCTTGCAATGGTTACAATTCAGTACAACCTCTGTTGTAGCTAATTTGAAGCATCCCTTAATGTGCAGTTTTTCCTCTGTTTTGCCGTGAGTAGAACAAGACCTGCATCTTAATCGTTTTTCCTCATTTACAAGTTTTATTTGTTCACAGCCTTTCCTCTGTCTTTCCATGAGTGAGACAAGACCTGTGTTCAGATATTTGAAGTTTCAGTGTTATTTCTTCTATTGAAAGGAAGACCAGATGTTTGGCTTTTTCTTTCATTTTTGTTCATCCCCTATCTGCTATCCATCCTCATGATTTTTAAAATGAATTAGACAAACGAGGTCATGCCTTTTGTTTCTGATCTATAAATGAGTGGAATGACTATTTTCGACCTAGTTCTAGAAGCCTCCTATGACTGACCAATCAACAAGATTTATCTCTTTTAAAAATGTGCTAAGGCTTGGCTCTTTTACAGCCTAGAGTCAACTCTTGCGACAACACTTCCCTTATCGTCTCTCAACAAAAATATTTTACGTTTGAAAGGCTTATCAGGGGATAAAAAAAAGGTATTTCCCTGAAGATGCATCGGTCTTTGGAAGAAAAATAAACTTAACTATTGACACTTGGGAAAAACTTACTGATGCAGGAGCATCATTGGCAAGCGCGCAGAGGCAGGACCAATTAACACGTGTGATTTCTTCCAGAAATTCAACGTTGACAGTTGCAGCCGATTTTGAAATCCGCCTTCACTCAGCGTTGGAATTCACCTTTGGAGGCACGCTTGAACCGATGCCAAATTTTACCCTTTGAGGCACGTTTTGAAAATTGTAAACAGAGCAGGAGTTTCCACTTCAGCTCTGGAATGCGACTGAACTAAGATAGCGTAGGATGAATTTTAGAGTAGGCAAGTAGCCAGGGGAAAACCCTAAAAAAAATTTTGAGTTATGTAGAAGTTTGGAAACCCAGTTAGAGGGAGCGGGAATACAGAGAAAAATTAGCTGTAAGAGAGAATTGCGAGTTAGCAGGAGGAAAATGTTTTGAGTTACTGTAATTTTGAATGTAATCTGTAGCCATTGGGCACTTGTGAATATAAAAAAATGGAAAATTGATCCAAATGTGTGGTGTTTGGACTGTGTGCATTTTCCTGTTATTTTCTGTTTTCATGAACAAGTGGATGGAATTGTGAATTTTCCCAGTTTCAATTGTTTCTCTTCATTGGAAGCTCTGAAAGGTGTGCATTGAGCCAGAGAGGAACACCGTGGATCTGAGTTATCAAAATCTCTCAGACGCAAGGAGTGTGCAGGAGATTGAATTCTGAACCAGACAAAGCTCAGGAGGAATAACACTTCGGAAGTGTTATCGAGATCCAGGAACTCATTCCCTGGAAGAGGTGAAGACCGGGCCTTCGTAGATTTAGAAAATTTTCTTCTAAGTCTGAAGCAAGTAAAATCTCAAGAGGAAGAATCTTGTCGAGCGTTGGATCGTGGTGGAAAATCCCGTGGACTGTCCGATATGAGGAAGGAGCACAGACTTTAACATTGCGTAGATCTAGGAGGGGAGATCCCAAAGACCTGGACGGACGATGGAGAGTCCTCAAGAAGAAACGTCGAAACCCCGTAGGCCGTTGGATCAGGTGGAGCTGCAAGGAGGTTAGCGGCGAGGGTTTCTTGACGCCCAAAACTCGGGAGGAGTAGTGACCGTTGATCACAATCAAATCTCGACCGTTGGTCCATTTCGAGATTTCAGGTACCGCGAGTTGGAAAGACATAAACTCTTGTCTTTCAGAATCCCGAACCGCGAAATCGCGATTCAACCGGAACTGTCGATCCCAGGGGTCATTATGAGCCGTTGATTGAACGCTAGGATATTTCGCCATTTCGGTGTTTTGGCAACCGGGGGCTCGAAGATTGAAGGGAAGGGACGCTTGACTTGTGAAGTCCCGGTCCCCGGTATTTCGGCATTTCGGGTTTCGGGAATTGAAGAGTTGAAGAAATTGCATCAAGATCCGCGAAGTCGTGAAATCCGAAATTCCTTTTCGGTAAAAGTCCCGATCAACCCTTTCGACATTTTGACATTTCGGCCACCAAGGGTTCCAAGGGGCAGATATATCCCTTGTAACCGGATTTCCCAAAATCGTGAAACTCGAATTCGTGATTCACAAAAGCCGGAGGATAAGGCACTGGGACATTTCGGCTTTTCGGCGACCGAAAATTCCAAGGAACAAGGATACACCTTGTGTCCTGATTTCGTGAAACGCGAAATCCTGAAAGAACAAGCGCCGATACATTTCGACATTTCGGCATTTCGACCACCGGGGGTTCCAAGGGGCAAAGATATCCCTTGTAACCGGATTTCCCAAAATCACGAAACCCGAAGTCACGATTCACAAAAACCTGAAGGGATAGGTGATGGAACATTTTGGCATTTTTCCATTTCTGCATTTCGGCCACTGGAGGTTTGAAAGGGGAAAGGAGGGACCCTTGCATCGTGATTCCCCGAATCGTGAAACCTTGAAACATGAAAAGGAGGCGCGCGTAGGTTTTCTCAAGACCTGTACAAGAGGACGAAGGGACCTGTGGATTCGTCCAAAGGGTTCCAGTAGGAGCCCGAAGGGCCATTTGAGCTCAGGGAAGAGAACGATCCAGAGACCGGGAGGTCGCAGAACCCTGCTGAAGTAGGGGGTCTGCATCAGGTGGTATGAGAGCCTCAGTTTTTCGTCTGTAGACTTCAGGCGAAGGAGGAAAAGAAGGAGACAAAGAACTCGGAGCTGTACTATGTGTGTGACAGACAGTCGACATAATGCTGCCAAGAAGACGAGAGCCTCCTTTAACCAACCGTGTTGTAGAGAGGGAGATGTGAGAGCTTCGCGCCTGATTGGAAACAATGGAAGCATCACAGAGAAGAGCACCTGATATTGGGGATGTCAGTGATGCAAAAAGTGAAGAGGTTGAGGTTGAAGAAGCTATAGGAGAGGATGTTGCAGAAGAACGTTTGTTGAGAGCAGTTGCCAGATTGAGAGGCAGAGCTAAGATAGAGGTCCCCATCTATGAGGGAAATTTAGATGCTGAAGAACTGTTGGAGTGGGTAAGGTCCATGGACAAACACTTCGACTATGAAGATGTTGATGAGGAGAAGAAGGTCAAGTAGGCAGTCACCCGACTAAAAGGGCATGCAACACTATGGTGGGACGAACTGCAGGCTGAGAGGAGAAGTAAAGGTAAATAGAGGATAAAGAGTTGGGATAGGATGGTAGCCAAACTGAAGGCTAAGTTCATACCCAAGGACTACCATATCAATCTGTTCAGGAAGCTACATAACCTAAGACAGAAAGGGATGACAGTCAAGGAGTACACCGAGGAGTTCTACCGACTGAACATTAGAACTGGACAAAGGGACAGAGATGAAGAAAGAGTCGCCAGATATATAAATGGCTTGAGATTAGAGATCCAGGACGAGCTTAGCATGATGTTAGTGAGGACTGTGGAAGATGCTTATCAGTTTGCGTTGAAGGCATAGGAGAAGCTGGCCAGAAAATAGAACCAGCTTGGAAGAGGTAAAAGCTTGGTCTCGAGCAAAAGCAAGGGATTTAACCGTGACAGAGCACAACAGTCTAAGGACGAGGCTGAGAAACCACACAATCACTCAGAACGAGGAGGAAGTTCACAAGGAAGACAGAGTGGTGGAAGAAACTCTTCTAGAGGAAGAGGCAGAGGAGGAGTAATGTGCTATAACTGTGGAAAGATAGGGCACATGTCTTGGGAATGTCCCGAGAAGAAGAAGGAAGGAGGAGAAGCCCACATTTTAGAAGCACAACGAAGAGATTTTGAGGTAGAAGGAGCAGAGGATGGAGCATCCCTGATGTTGAGAAAAGTTCTCTTAAAACCAGAGGCAGAAATTGAAAAACCAGTGCAGAGAAACAGTCTCTTCAGGACAACTTGCAAGACTAAGGATAAAGTATGCTAGGTAATCATTGACAGTGGGAGTATTGACAACCTAGTATCCATAGAGATCATGGAGAAATTGGAGCTGAAGACAACTGCACATCCAAGGCCATACAAAGTCTCAAGGCTGCAAAAAGGACAACAGGTAATGATTACTAAACAATGCCTGGTTGAAATTTAAATAGGAGGATATAAAGATGAAATCCTATGTGATGTAATTCCCATGGACGCATGCCACATTTTGTTGGGAAGACCATGACAGTTTGATAGAAATGTCATTCATGATGGAAGGAAGAATACATATACATTGGAGAAGAATGGTAGGACTCATATGTTACTGCCAATGGAGGAGAAGAGAGCGAAAGATGAAGCCAACAAAAGCATACTTCTCATGAGTGGGAAGGAACTCCTGAAAGAAGTCAAGGAAGAATAGGAGATGCAGTTCGTTGTGGTAAAGAAGCCCAGAGTCATCCTTACGAGTACATCAGTGGATGATTTACCTGAAGAAGTTCAGGAGCTGTTGGATAATTTTGTTGATATAGTGGTGGATGAGCTGCCAAACTCATTGCCGCCCATCAGGAGTATCAGTCATCATATCGACTTGATACTAGGAGCAAGCCTGCCAATCAAAGCAGCGTATAGATTAACACCCTAAGAAAATGAGGAGGTGAGGAACCAAGTCCAAGAGTTGTTGGATAAGGGTTTGGTCAGAGAAAGTTTGAGCCCATGCGCAGTACCCACTGTGTTAAGCCCAAAGAAAGCTGGAGGATGGAGAATGTGCACAGACTCGAGAGCCATCAACAAGATCACCACCAGGTACAGATTTCCTTTACCAAGAATGGATGACTTAATGGATTGCTTAAGTGGAGAAAATTTCTTTTCCAAGGTAGATTTGAAAAGTGGATATCACCAGATCAGGATGAGAGAAGGTGATGAATGGAAAACAAACTTTAAGACGAATGAAGGATTGTATGAATGGCTGGTTATGCCATTTGGCTTAACGAATGCCCTGAGCACTTTTATGAGGCTGATGAACGAAATTATGAAAGATTTCATTGGCAAGTTCATGGTTGTATATCTGGATGATATACTGATCTTTAGCAAGACTAAAGAGGAGCATTTGAGACACCTAACGCTAGTAATGAGGAGGCTACAACAGGAGAATTTGTTGATCAATTTGAAGAAATCCTCTTTTATGAAGACATAACTCATTTATTTGTGTTTCGTGATCTCTTCGAATGAACTGAAGATGGATCCAGAGAAGGTGAAAGTGATCAGAGAATGGTCGTCACCAAGGAGCATGTTCGAGGTAAGGAGCTTTCATGGTTTAGCAAGTTTTTATAGAAAGTTCATTAGAGACTTCAGTGGGATTTGTGCACCAATGATGGATACAGTGAAGAAGTGGCACAAGTCTTTTAAATGGACAGAGGAGGATAAAAAGAGCTTCAATATACTAAAGGAGAAGATAACAGAATGACCAATTCTGGTCTTGTCGAAGGTAAGATGTGACGCAAGTGGAGTTGCAATAGGAGCAACTCTTAGTCAGGACAATCGACCTGTTGCCTATTTCAGCGAGAAGCTGAATGAGACTAAGAGGAAATACTCCACATATGATAAGGATTTCTATGTCATAATTCAAGCTTTGAAGAAATGGGGGCATTATCTTGTCCCGCAAGAGTTTGTCTTGTACAACGATAACCAAGCTTTACAATTCATAACCCGACAAGAAAAACTGAATCAGAGACATGCAAAATGGGTTGAATTTATGCAAAATTTTACTTTTGTCATAAAACATATTGCTGGGAATACTAACAAAGTTGTCGATGCGTTAAGCAGGAGATGTTTAATTCTGCAGGAATTCCAGGTGAAGACCTTGGGGTTTGAACACCTTAAGGATATGTATTGTGATGATACAGATTTCAAAGAGGCCTATGAAGCATGTACAAGCCCTGTACTGAGAGATAGAAGTCAGTGGACATAGTGTATGGTTAAGGAAGAATTGTTGTTTAGAGGAAATCAATTGTGCATACCAAGATTCTCAATGAGGGACAATCCTCTGAAGGAGAAGCATAGTGGAGGATTGGATGGACATTTCGGCCATGATAAAATGTTTGAACAATTGAGCAGCTCGTACTATTGGCCAGGTATGAGAACAGATGTGATAAAGTTGGTGAACATATGTAGAATTTGCCAACATGCAAAGGGGAAAAGACAGAACACGTGATTGTATCAACCATTGCCAATACCAAAGAGGCCTTGGGATGCAATAAGCATGGATTTCGTGTTGGGATTGCCAAGAACACAAAGGGGATTCGATTCCATATTTGTGGTGGTGGATAGGTTTTCAAAGATGGTACATTTCATCCCATGCCAAAAGACCAGTGATGCAACACCTGTTGCAAATATGTTTTTTAGAGAAGTTGTGAGACTTCACGACCTACCTAGGAGCATTGTCTTAGACAGAGACACAAAATTTGTTGGTCACTTTTGGAGGACGTTGTGGAAGAAGATGGGGACAGATTTTTCCTTCAGCTCAACTTATCACCCTTAGACAGATGGGCAGACTGAGGTGGTAAATAGAAGTTTGGGAAACTTATTGAGAAGCCTGGTTACTGAACACCATAACCAGTGGGATTAGATTCTGCCACAAGCAAAATTTGCATACAATGACTCACCAAACAGAAGCACTGGAAGGAGCCCGTTCTAAATACTCTATGGAATGCAACCCAGGGGAGTTTCTGAGTTAAGGGACTTGGAACAGGGAGAGATCAGAAGTGCTGGAGCAGAGGATTTTGTTGCTGAGATGTAGAGACTCCATGGTAGGATCAAAGTACAATTACAGAGTTCTAATCAGAAATACAAACACAGAGCTGATCAACATCGCAGGGAACTTCAATTTGAAGTGGGAGATCAGGTTTTAACACATCTCAGGAAGGAAAGGTTCCCTAGGGGAACATATAACAAATTGAAGATGAAGAAGATAGGACCCTGTAAGATCTTGAGGAAGTTTGATGCAAACGCCTATGAGATCGAACTGCCAGATGGTGTGGGAATTTCACCCATATTCAATGTTTCAGACCTGTATCCTTACAGGAAAGATGACACAGAAGGGTCAGAAGATCAAGGAAAGATTTAGTGGGAGAAACAGATGCCTGTAGCAGAAAAGCCACAGATGGAGAAAATTGTTGATCAGAGGATTGGAAAAAAGACTAGGAGGAAGACTTATTTTGAGTATCTGGTCAAATGGAAGGGACACCTAATAGAAGATGCCAGTTGGGAAAATGAAGCTGCTATTCAGAAGCAGGGAAAATCAGTAGAGGAGCTCATGGACAGGAGTCCATGAATTTTTGTCAAGGGGAGTATGATGCAGGAGCATCGTTGGCAAGCGCACAGAGGTAGGACCACTCAACACGTGTGAGTTCTTCCAGAAATTCAACGTTGACAGTTGCAACCGATTTTGAAATCCCCCTTCACTCAGCGTCGGAATTCACCTTTGGAGGCACGCTTGAACCGATGTCAAATTTTACCCTTTGAGGCATGTTTTGAAAATTGTAAACAGAGCAGGAGTTTCCACTTCGAATCTGGAATGTGACTGAACTAAGATAGCGTAGGATGAATTTTAGAGTAGGAAAGTAGCCAGGGGAAAACCCTAGAAACATTTTTGAGTTATGTAGAAGTTTGGACACCCAGTTAGAGGGAGCGGGAATACAGAGAAAAATTAGTTGTAAGAGAGAATTGCGAGTTAGCAGGAGGACAATGTTTTGAGTTACTGTAATTTCGAATGTAATCTGTAGCCATTGGGAACTTGTGAATATAACAGAATGGAAAATTGATCCAAATGTGTGGTGTTTGGACTGTGTGCATTTTCCTATTATTTTCTGTTTTCATGAACAAGTGGATGGAATTGTGAATTTTCCTAGTTTCAATTGTTTCTCTTCATTGGAAGCTCTGCAAGGTGTGCATCGAGCCAGAGAGGAACATCGTGGCTTTGACTTATCAAAATCTCTCAGACGCAAGGAGTGCGCGGGAGATCAAAATCTCTAAGTCTGAAGCGAGTAAAAGCTCAAAAGGAAGAACGTCGTCGAGCGTTGGATCGTGGTGGAAAATCCCGTGGACCATTCGATCTGAGGAAGGAGCACAGACTTTAAAGCTGCGTAGATCCAGGAGGGGAGATCCCAGAGACCTGGACGGACGATGGAGAGTCCTTGAGAAGAAACGCTGAAACCCCGCAGGTTGTTGGATCAGGTGGAGCTACGAGGAGGTTAGCGGTGAGGGTTTCTTGACACCCAAAACTCTGGAGGAGTAGTGACCGTTGATCACAATCAAATCTGGACCATTGGTCCATTTCGAGATTTCAGGTACCGCGAGTTGGAAAGACATAAACGCTTGTCTTTCAGAATCCCTAACCACGAAATCGTGAAATCACGATTCGACCGGAACCGTCGATCCTAGGGGTTGTTATGAGCCGTTGATTGAACCCCAGGATATTTCAGCATTTTGGTGTTTCGACAACCCGGGGCTCGAAGAGTGAAGGGACGGGACACCTGACTTGTGAAGTTTCAGTCCCCTGTATTTCAGCATTTCAGGTTTCGGGAATTGAAGAGTCGAAGAACTTGCATCAGGATCCGCAAAGTCGCGAAATCCGAAATTCCTTTTCGGTAAAAGTCTCGATCAGCCCTTTCGGCATTTCGACATTTCAGCCACTGAGGGTTCCAAGGGGCAGAGATATCCCTTGTAACCGGATTTCCCGAAATCGCGAAACTCGAAGTTGCGATTCAAAAAAGCCAGAGGATAAGGCGTTGGGACATTTCGGCTTTTCGACGACCGGAGATTCCAAGGAACAAGGATACTCCTTATGTCCTGATTTCGCGAAATGCGAAATCCCGAAGGAACAAGCGCCGGGACATTTCGACATTTCAGCCACCGGGGGTTCCAAGGGGCAGAGATATCCCTTGTAACCAGATTTTCCGAAATCGCAAAACCCGAAGTCGCGATTCACAAAAACCCGAAGGGATAGGTGTTGGAACATTTCGACATTTTTCCATTTCGGCATTTCAGCCATCGGAGGTTCGAAAGGGGAAAGGAGGGACCCTTGCATCGTGATTCCCCGAATCGCGGAACCCCAAAACACGAAAAGAAGGCGCGCGCAGGTTTTCTCAAGACCTGTACCAGAGGACGAAGGGACCTGTGGATTTGTCCAAAGGTTTCCAGCAAGAGCCTAAAGGGCCATTTTGGCTCAGGGAAGAGAACGATCCAGAGACCAGGAGGTTGCAGAACCCTGCTGAAGTAGGGGGTCTGCATCACTTACTCCCTATCACTTTTCTGCCGAACCCCCGATAAGCTTATCGGCCTTCGGGAGAAAAGTATTGTTTTGGTTGTCGATGCTCGGAGAAAACTAATTTTTGACAAGTTTTTCCTGATCGTCGATGGGTCTATGGGTACTTTAGGAAATAGGGTGTTTTTTGAGTTTTTTCATGGATTTGATTTTTATAGTTTTTTCTCGAAATACTAATTCTTTGGTTCTTTCTTAATTTTGTTATATTTTTGGCCTTTTAGGCAAATAGATGCATAAAACACTTTCAAAGAAAACATAAACCAATGAAAAGGTCAAAAATATTGAACTATAAATAGTACAAATATTCTCAAGAAAGGAAAAAGTGCTACCCAAAAATACTAAAATTTTAGGGTGTGTTGTGCACTTAAGAGTTCCTTGGCAAGGGTTTTAAGCATTTTGTTCAGTGATAGTTGATCTTGTTGGTGAAGGTTTTTTCGTTTGAGGAATCACTTCTTGTAGGGCCTTGGTCCTCTTAGCTTATCTGGATTAGGTTGGAGATTATTCTACCCTAGGGTTCTAATCTCTATTCCTAGTCCTTGAGATAGAAGTGAGCAATTCTTACAAGGGCATACTTCTTGATCCCATAAGCCCTAATTGGATTAAAAAAAAGGCATTAGTCCTATATCCAACAACCAACCAAAAAACCCTAAATATCAAAACTTTTTATTTTTTGTTGGTTATAAGGAAATCTAACGGTGAAAATCAAAGATAAATATTTATTTAGATTTCTTTCATTGTCTAGTGTAAATTTAATGGATTATCGATAATTATTTATTTAGATTTCTTTCATTGTCTAGTGTAAAGTTAATGGATCATCTCATTTCCTAGACGAGTTAATTCTAGGATTTATGCTTAATTGCTGATCTCTGACCCTAAGGAGGCAAATCGACCCGATTGGATTGATATTTAAGGTGTTATCTAACATTTTGTGGGGTAATTTAAGGTGATTCTCAAATTTGGAAATTAAATTGTAGCATTAAAAATCATATTTGGTGAAACCCTAAGGCTAGGGTTTGTGTTTTCTTTTGCATACCTAGCCTCTACTTCATTTCTAGATTGTTTACCAAGCTTGTATTATATATCTACAGGTAAATTTAATCTCTAATGTGCTTATAATTGCTTATCATTTATTTTAGATATTGATTTGGTGGATTCCAAGTGCTTATTTGTGAAACACTAGGGGGATTCACCATCCATTTTACAAGTTCTTTCTTAGTTAATTTTTATATATATTTAGAACTTGTATCTAACACTTGTTTGGTTGTTGTTACATAGAATATATATTTCCCAAGTGGAAACATCCAAGAAGTCTTGTTCTTTTGTGCTTAATCTCTCTCTTGAATGGTAGTTTCATGACCTAAATATGAAATTTCCGTGTTTTTATTCATAAACCAGATTTAGAAGTGAAAGGAAAACCATAATATTGTCCTCTCTAATACTATAATCAAGTGGTAAACACTAGCACACATTGCAACTTTGATTAGTGCTAAATGTCTTCACTCTTTGTGCTTTAAAGTGGCTTGAAGTGGTTCTAACCTCTTGTGAGTTTTGTTTTTTGAGTGATAGACTTAATTGCAAATATGAAGTTGTAATTTTATTCATCTTATACATCATATTTTGCACACACTTGCGCTAGCTTCTAACCTGTCTTTGAAGTGGACGTATAAATGTGATTCATGTAATTGTTTCTAGTTGAATATCCTTAAAGCATTGTAATTGCTAATTGGAATCCTAATGCATAGTCTTGTTACATATTTTGTGGATCCATTAAAGTAAATCATATGATTGCATGGGTTTATTTCACTTAAAGAGGTTTACTTTTCATTATTGGGGATACCCCTCATGGCTTATGGGAGTTGGCCTAAAGCGCAAGGAAAAGTGTACTGAGGTGACAATGGTACAGTTCTTGTCTTGTTGCCCTAGTTAGCACCTATGTTGGGAATTTTCACAAGAGTGTACCTAGAAGAACTCTTAAGGAAATTATATCTATCTTATTGATGATGATGATGATGGTGGTGATTAACGTCCACTAAGACCTAATTGGTCTATCGGACCTTAAGAGGGTAAGTGATTACTTGTGATTCTTTAGAATTTTTTTTCTGTGCTCGAAAAGCATTAAGAGAAGCTTTCCAATATCGCCATACTTTTGTTTAGTTAAGAGGTTAGGAAGGTTGGTAGTTTGATCAATATTTTGAAAATGAGATCAAATATGTGTATAGGCTGGACAATCTAAGAGAAAGTGTTTTTCATCTTCAACCTTCTTAGTGTCACAGAGGTGACACACTCTTTCATCCCATGGTGTTTTAGGAATTAACCAACGCCCAGTTTCACTATGGAGCTCGTGAGAATTTGTTCTTATCTTAGAAATGCTTATTTTTTTCTTTACACTTGGCAAAACATATAGATATTTTTGATCTTCTAGATTAGGGTTGATTACATCTTTATAATACCTTAATTTTCTTTTTTCCTCTAACTCTTTATCACACCACATTTTTTCCTTAAATTTTGATTTGACCTTTTTTTTAATAGTATCTTTATTCTGCAAAATGGT
>ML792214.1:523944-545899 GCA_009831015.1 Picea engelmannii | reverse complement strand
CTAATCATAATGGTCATATAATTAGAGGGAATGTTTTTATCCCCATTTTTAAAAATAGGAACAATGAGGCTTTGCGTCCAGGGTTTAGGGAAGCCCTGCTTGACTGCTAAATTGAAGAGCTTGTGTATGTGAGGGATAAGGATCGACCCTCCGATTTTAAAAATTTCAGCTTGATATCCTTCGATGTCCTTAGCTTTCCCATTTGCGAGCCGCTTAACCCCAAACTCTATGTCATCTAAAGAAAAAACTTCTTCCTTTGTAGGGACAATAAGAATGGTGTCCATGGCATCAGGGAACTCGTAAAGACTTTTAAGGTAGGAATTCTAGTCTGTTAAGGGAATCCTATTATTTTCTTTAGTATTGTGTTTTAGAATTTGGCTCTAGAACTTCTTAGGATCCAACTTGTATAGTTGTGAAAGTTGCTCTTGCCTTTTATTGATATAGTGCCTTTTTTCCCTTTTAATTAGGGCTTTGTACGTATTGATCTTATCGAGTTTTAAGGGCTCATTAGAAGCATCCCTAATGGATTTCCTAGCAATTTTACATTCTTTATCATACCAAGGGTTGGTTTTTCTATTATTCTTTTTATGGGACACCTCGAAAGAGAACTTGTTAATGGAAATGGAAAGGGTAGTTGTAAAATTATGATAGAGTTCTTCAATGTTGTCCTTATAAGTTAGGAGTTTTAATTTACTATTTAAATACTTTAAGAAAATGCCAACTTTACTTTTGTCAAAGCGCAAATTCCTTTGATTATCAGAATTCTCTTCAATGGTGCTCCTATGCATGGAAAATTTTAGAGTTAGGGTTAAAGGTTTATGATCAGACTCAGGCTCATGGTCATTTAAAAGGTCAAAAGTTGTTATTTGGTTGGAAATGGGGATATCAGATATCACATAATCTACAACACTACTACCTAGCCCATGAATACAGGTCATTTGGTTGGAGTTTGGCCACTTCATTACGCCATTGCAAATTATTAGGTCTTGAGAGCTGCAGAGCTTGATCAACTCAGTACCAAACAAATTCTCAATTAGGTCTTCAGAGCTTCTTTTGTAGCTATTAGATAAAACAAGGTCCTCATCTAACCATAAAGGATTATGGTTGGAGTCATCACTTAAAAGAGTAGCTTGTTTAGTTGCAGTCCTAGCAGGAGGACATTACCTTCATTTTTCAAATTATAAATATCTTGTTCTAAATTATTATAGGGACAATTTTTATCTAGATTATTTTTCCTATAAAAAGTAGAATTAATAGGTGCAAAATAACAAATTGCTATATACATCTTCTTAGCATTGGTATTTGAAATTTTTATCCAAATGTATTGATTAAGAGGGTCAATCTTATGAAGTTGAATGTGAGGAGAAATGCTTTTTCTAATATAACAAGCTATGCCTCCTGTCCCTCTACGGTGGGATTTTTTGTTCCATGCCGACCACAAGACAAATCCTTCCATGTTAGGGACTTTAGACTCCTCATGCTCCCAAGTTTAAGCTAAACAGATAATATCAATACCACTCGGGATCCAACTTATCATAGGACCTTTGCGCCATGGAAAGCCACGAAAAAGGATCCCAAGTGTCCCAAATTCCTATTTATTATTATCCTTATGTTCTCTATCCCTAACAATAGCTTTTAGATTTCTAATTATTGCCCATTTTCCTTCTTTCTTGGCTTCTTTTACCTTTTGAACTTCCTTCCTTAATTCAACTTGGTCTTCGGGAATGAGGTCTTCATTTATAAATATTCCCGACCCTTTTAAGCTTGGAGATTTACTAAGTATGCTATATTTATGGTCATTACAACTTACTTTGACACGGATCAGCCTATCTTTGTGATCAATTATTTTTCCTAGCCTCTTTGCTTCTATGAGGTAAGTTGTATCAATTTGTGATTTATTTTTTAATTCTTCTTTTACTATTGTTAGCGTATCCTCCTCTTGTTTTTCTTTTATACCAAAAATTATGAGGTTCAAGGCTCTTTTGTTACGCTCATGGTCCAATTCGATTAGCTTATTCATTTCCTCTTTGATGGGTTTGCTATCCAATTTGTTTTCCATATTACTGAGGGTCAAATGGTTGGTAAGTTTTTTTTCTAGCTCTTTAATCCTATCTCTCAAGTTGTGATTTTCTTCAACCCCTCCTTCTTAGGTTGATTGTTTACGTTTTTCCATTTCTTGAATTCTATCCTTCATTGTCTGCAATTCACTCTTGAACCCTAAGAATCTATCCTCTATTGGAGTTTGAATGGTATCTTTAATTTTTTTTATCAATCATTGCCTCTAGCTCTATTTTGAGTTTTACGTCTCTTTCTTCACTCCTTTTTTCTAATGTTTCTAACTCTATTTGGATTTTGGCATCTCTCTCTTCTCTTTTTTTTTTNTGTTGGTTAGTTTTTCTTCTAGCTCTTTAATCCTATCTCTCAAGTTGTGATTTTCTTCAACCCCTCCTTCTTGGGTTGATTGTTTATGTTTTTCCATTTCTTGAATTCTATCCTTCATTGTCTGCAATTCACTCTTGAACCCTGAGAATCTATCCTCTATTGGAGTTTGAATGGTATCTTTAATTTTTTTATCAATCATTGCCTCTAGCTCTATTTTGAGTTTTACGTCTCTTTCTTCACTCCTTTTTTCTAATGTTTCTAACTCTATTTGGATTTTGGCATCTCTTTCTTCTCCTTTTTTTTTCTACTAATTCCATACAATCGTAAAGGATCTCTAGGGTGATTTTGGGGGGCCTCCCCTTCTTAGGGTGAGTTTTTGGAATAGGTGGTGGAGTGCTCATATTGAAGAGAAGAGAAAAAAGATGTAACAATTATTATTATGGATTGACTTTATCTCTCAATTCAACTTTTACTTCTCAAACTTAAAATAAAAAAAAATAAAAATATATTTAAATCTCTTTAAGTAAAATTAAAATTGAATCAAAGTAAAAAGTGACTCACCTCATTTCAGATGTCCAAATGCTCAACCCTTTAAAGAAGCCAAAAAATAAAAAGGTAAAAACTACAGGGATTATGTTCAAAACCCTAGATATATAATCTTAGATATAAAATATCTCCTAAAAAATAAATAAACAAAGAAGTATTATTCCTGGTCAAAACCCTAGATATATAATCTTAGAAATAAAATATCCACTTGATCAAAATTATTTTATTTAAAAAAATCAAACTTTCAAAAACTAATATTTCATATTCAAAATTCTTATCAATCAATTAAAATTACAATTTAAAAAACATATCTCATTTAATTATGAAAAAAACTCATAAACATAATTTATAAATAACTTTTGAACATTAAAATATTTTTATATTTTAATTATACTTAATACAAATACTTTGAATTTCGAAACTTTTCCATGTTCTTACTATTTAAATTTTAAGCAATTACCTTTTTAATTTTAATTTTTAAAAACATACCAAGTACGTCCACTACCTTTTCACTCTACTTTTAGTATAAAGAGGTGGTGGACAAATTAAAAAGGTATCGTTTTAAATAACACACTCTTAGTGGGTATCTATTAATTATTAAAGCAAGTGGTAACACGTTTAAGGGTAAAACTTTGGTACATGGTTTAGATTATGCTAGATATAAAATGTTATTTAATTATCGTATTATTTTATTTTGATTGCAATCTTCAGTCTTATATTAATAATTGAGTGACTTTTGTAAATTGTACCCCCACCAACTAATTTCTCGAAGAAGCCTCAAATTAATAATTGTGAGAGTTTTGTTGATGGCCCCACACCACAACCCAATTTGGAAACATGTTGATACTTTTAAATGGCTTCTTTTATTCGTATTCGGTCTCTTTTGTCCACAAGTTGAATGGTTTAGTAATGGTTTTGTGCCAAGGAAGTTTGCGTGTGATTCACTTTAAAAGGCTTCTTTTATTCCTATTTGGTCTCTTTTGTCCACAAGTTGAATGGTTTAGTAATGGTTTTGTGCCAAGGAAGTTTGCACGTGATTCACTTTTTTACTAAACTACAACAAGAAAATGTTAAAAATTTATACTTTAATATTTTTGGTTAATAATTTATTTTTTAAAAATGGTTAAGTTATGTTTTATGTAAAGTACAGTGAATATTGTACTGAAAGAGTTAGTCACAATAGATTTGATAAATAAAATTGAAATCTACACTATAAAGGTTAATGGAAACCCTTACGAGAGAAAACTCAACTAGAAGGTGAGGTTGCTCAGCTCTCTTTTCTCTGGTATGAAAATAATGCAAGTACAAAGGAGAAGGCACTCTCTATGGAGTTACCTGACACCTGTGGCCTATTAGGCTACTACATAACATTAACCCCCTCTATTATGCTCTCTAATTTTCCACTCCTAGTTGTTTTGCTCTACTATGGAACAAAATACAATAACATAGAATGGAACCCCTTCTCCTCCTAGAGGCCCAGTATTTAACATAGCTTGATAGCCATCTAGGGTTAGGATTTTGATTTCCTCAATCTCCAATTGTGATAAGGTTTTCGACCTTCTAGAATCTTCTTGAAAGTCCTCACATGGCTAGCCTTATGTGCATGAGTAATGGGGGTTGACGTGATATCCTCTCATACCATGGTGGTCAACATGATAAGTAAACTTGCATGAGGCATAACTTTTGCATACGAGCTCTGATTGACACATGGTCTACACCGTTGGAAAGGTCTAAGAATGTATAACACTTTCAAGAGGGTGTGCACAAGTTCTAGACACAAGAACCCCAAAAAACATTGTTTAATTTCTCAAAATGGCTCCGGAAGGTTCGAGACCCCAAATTTCCAAACTAGAACCTGTCACTAAAATGACCTTGCAAGATGATTCCTCCAATTTAGGTAGCTAGAGAGGTAGTGGGGGCCCTAGAGGGCTCATAGTGATAATAGTGGAGACCATTCAATGTAAAATGGACTAGGTCCACTATAGTATTAAATAAGGCCCACTATGATAGTTGGATATAATAAATGTAAGAGGACATCTTAGAAGATTCTACTTCTAGAAGGTTCCTCCTCTAGAATGTTCTTAGATGGTTGGTAGCACTATATAAAGAGGTTCAAACAATGTAATGAGATATGAATATAATTATTGTATTTGGAGTGGTAACTCAATATGATGATGCCCCTTCGAAGAGACAAGTGAACAAGAGAGGATCCCTTCAATAATAGGATCCATTGTATGGTGTTGTCATACATCAAGGGTTTTGATATAATACAGTGGTAGTTTTCTATATTGTTTCATATATCTTGTGTGGTGATTGTATTCAGATATCTTTGGTACTATTGTGGTATTTTGTATTCAGGTCTTTGGAACTTAACAAGTGGTATCAAAGCATTTTCCTTGGCAGGAAGTGTGGGAATTTTTTTTTATTTTTTGCAGATTTGTTTTTTCAGGGAAAAAAATAAGAGGGCTGTGAAATTCCAGATGATTTCTGTAGGGTTTGGTGAAAAATTTGTAGAAACAGGTTGTAGATATAATTTCCTCTCAGAAAAAAACCCAATTTAAAAAAAAAATTGTCTGAAACGGAGTCTGGGAAGTCAAGATATAGACATTTTAAAATATGCAAATTTTTAGGGTTTTTTCCGCGGACGATGACGTGATTTTTTGATCTCTGTAGCACCTGGAGGCCGAAATTTCTAAAAAAAATTAAAGATCTAAGTTCCTCTTTCAAAAATAGTTGATTTAAAAAAACAAATCACCCAAATCGGAGCTATGGAAGTAAAGATATCGTTGATTTAAAATCAACCATTTTTGGGGGTTTTCATGACGACAACGAGACTGCAGAGGTCATATCTTTTCATAGGGTGCTCAGATTTCTACCAGATCAATGCCATTGGATATATAATTTTGATATACTCTTTTTGGTACATTATATGTGGTGTTTGCAATGGATATTATAATTCTCATGGAACTTCAACATAAGTTTGCATCCCTCGAGACATGTCTTCAACAAGGCGTTCAAAATATTCAGGCAAGTGTTCAAAATATTCAAGCAATCACCCTTGGAATGCAAGAGAGATATATGATGCATGGCATTAGGGATGAATATAGTCAAGAATTATATGCATGGTATGATTTTGAAGATGCTTGTGATGAATGGTATATGGATAGCTGTCATTTCTGGGATGACAACCACTTCCATCTTCTATATGATGACTCTCCTTCACCGTATGTAGAGCACATTATGCAGAGAAGTCCAATGCCTTCTATGAACACTATTTTTCAGTATTCTCCAGTACTAGTGTGTTATTCAGATGATTTTTTGGATATGGAGGGATCTACATATTTGGATCCCCATGATCAATGTAGATCTTTGGAGCATCATTTTCCACTGGTTCTTGAGTTCAAATATCTTTTGTGTGGATTTCACATGAACACTTGGACATGTGACCCTGGTTTACAATGGAAGTTGGACTACTTCAGCATGATGGTTTTCATTTCTCCATGGGACTCTAGTTCTCTAGTCTACTTCAACACTATGGTCCACACTTATCCATGGGACCCTGGTATATGGTTGTACATCAAACATTGATGACAACACTTTAATAAGGGGTATGGAATGTTAGGTAACTAGAGAGGTAGTGGGGGCCTCAGAGGGTCCATAGTGATAATAGTGGAGACCATTTAATGTAAGATGGACTAGGTCCACTATAGTATTAAATAAGTTCAACTATGGTAGTTAGATATAATAAATGTAAGATGACTTCTTAGAAGGTTCTACTTCTAGAAGGTTCCTCCTCTAGAATGTTCTTAGATGGTTGATAGCACTATATAAAGAGGTTCAAACAATGTAATGTGATATGAAAATAATTATTGTATTTGGAGCGATAGCTCAATAGGAGGATGCCTCCTCGAAGAGGCAAGTGAACAAGAGATGATCCCTTCCATAATAAGATCCATTGTATGGTGTTGCCCTACCTAAAGGGTTTTGATATAATAAAGTGGTGGTTTTATATATTGTTTCATATATCTTGTGTGGTGATTGTATTCATATATCTTTGGTACTATTGTGGTATTTTGTATTCAGGTCTTTGGAACTTAACATAGTTTACACCGTTGGAAATGTCTCATAGTGTATAACACTTTCAAGAGGGTGTGCACAAGTACCTGACACAAGAACCCCAAAAAACATTGTTTAATTCCTCAAAATGGCTTTGGAAGGCTCAAGACCCCAATTTTCCAAACCAGAACCTGCCACTAAAATAACCCTGCAAGCTGATTCCTCCAATTTTTTCCACCCTGAAAGTATTGTTTCAAAATTTTTTTAAATAATTTATATGTGTTAATTTCTTATTAAAATTGCTCATTTTTTTTATTAATGATATTAAATGTGGGTGTTTTGACATTAAAAAAAAATGGAACAAAATTATATCCATAATAACATTTAGAATATAAAAATGGTGTATCATTATCTTTAAGAGAGTCTTAAATACAATTTTTAATTGAAGACTTAACTAAAGATTTTATTAAATATTCAATGAAACATTAATTTAGATGGTCATTTGAGGTCATCTAAAAAATGATGTTGATATTGATAGTTTTCAGATTTTGAAATTTTGACTCAATTTTCATTGCCTTCCCTTACTATTTTACATGATTTTGACGCTTTTAGAAGAGTATCGAGACTTAGTTGACCATTCCTTTTTGACGAGGTAAAGAAGACGAAAAGTAGAGCAATGAGTGAGAAGTTATGGTCTTGATAAGGTTCCCCTCTATATAGAATGCTAGAGAACTTGTGTTCTTAATTGTTATAATCCAATGTTTCTGGCCTCTAATGCAAGGCCCATATAACACAACTTCATTCAACTCAGCATGCATGCTTAGCTCTACATCATGTTAGGATTAAGATTCTTTCTTATTAAGGGTTCTTATCATTATTATAAAGTGTAGTTTCAACCTTTCATTATGGGTTTTTTTGTCAATGAGAGTAGCAATCAAATCTCTTCTCAAAGATAGCTACCACCATTTTAGCTATTGTATTTGTACAATGTTTTTCACCAATTTTGGGGTAATTGAATTTGGTTTTCACTATATCTCTATGTTATTTTTATGTGTTAATGGCATATTTCATTTCATTCTCAACACAATTTGGATCAAAGACTCTTTCAAGACACAAGTAAGTATTCTATCAAAAACTCCATTAAATAGTTTATTTAAGATTTAATTATTTACATATTAACCTCTTAAGGGTTAAGTGAGTTTGCGGTTAGTAGGTTAAGAGTTACTAGGCTAGTGGGTTTGGAAAGATTGGGTGAGTAGGTTTAGTGGGTTAATCATTAACAATGAGTGATTGAGTGGATAATAGYGTAAGGGTTAGGRGTTTATAGTAATGGTTAGTGGGTTAAGGGTTAGAGTTAAGGTATTAGTGTTTTCTAACCCATTAATTGCTTGAATACTAAACATTAACCCCATAAATACYAACCCACTAACTCATATTCCATTAAACCACTAACCCACTCAGTAGTGGCCCGTAACCCTRTAACCCCCATCTCTTATGAACCATTTACCATTGACCCATAACCTACTTTCCTCCTAACCCATTAACCAATATCCCCTAACCCACTCACTAATTGACCTATAAMACACTACCCCACTACCCAATAACCAGTACACTAACCCCKAATAATTGATCCACTAACCACTAATCCCTAACCATCATGGATTATCAATAATGCAACATACCCAATTTTAATCCCCACAAATTATAATGTAATTGTATAAATATGATTTAGGTTGGTGAGACAATGTGTTGGGGTGAAGAGCTCATATTGATTTAATATGGCTGGAGGTCGAATGGTATATTATGTGATAATTAATAAAAACAGTAATCGCTGGCTGTGATACAAAATGGATGAAGAACGATGGGGGGCTATGATTCCACAAGTGAGAGGGGGGTCCAAGGGGAAATTATTCATGGGTATTAATCCAATCCACATTCTTGAAATTATTATCATTGTGTATAACCTTCTAAATTGTTGTTGAGAGTTCCCAATCCAATCATTAAACTCATGTAAGAGGGTGGGTGTGAGGAGTCACATCCCATAGTTATTGGGGAGCATGGACTAAAATACAATCATCTTTGGGAAGAGTGAGAGTCAAGAAACAAGGGAGAAGAAGGGAAATTCATATGCAGAATAGAGACCTGTTTTACATGTAGATTTTTGACATCAAGAGAGGAGCTAAATGTTGGAAAGAGCACCAACCATGTTGTGCTTGAAGGAAGATATGGTTTGGTTGTGTATTATGCTGAGAAAGAGGCTTGTGTTCTTGTAAATCGGGATATAACCTGTAAATACTTTTCTCTTTTGAGGAAATGGCTCAAGAGCCTTGTGAAGGATGTTGTGAGTACTTTTGAAGTAGCAGGAAGGATTCCTAGTCAACTAGGTGCACTGAAGCCCTGGAGGGAAGTGGGAAATCTTGAGAAATTGTGTGCAGTGAAGGGGGATCCCATTCCTTATGTTGTGTAGGTTGTGGGTAACAGAGAGGAACCTAGGTTTTAGGGATGCTATGTGTGGAGAGTGGATAGCCAGAAAGACCAAATCTCCTCGTGGACTCATAGCCTCAGCTCGTGGGTGGCTTGTTGTTGAGAGGAAAAAAAAACGACGCCTATGACTGGGAGGTTCATCCTTCGTATGCAACGAGTTGGTTATTATGTATACATATAAGTTCTCTATTTTGTTATTATGTTTATTCAACTATGCAATTCATTTATATGAATGTTGTGTGTTTGTTGTTTGCTTGAGCAATTGCATTCATGTTTTTAATATATGTTGTTAGATGCAATTAAATCTGTGGTATCAATCAAATGCTTAAATCTATGTGCGATCTGTAGCTGATAAGCTACATGCAATTATTTAGCAATAAATCTTGATGATTTAATGTGTTTTCTGCATATAATATTCCTCAGTGGGATTGGGGTATGTTACAATATGGTATTAGAGCTTCTGGTTCAAAGATAGGGCTTGTATGGCCCAAGAACCAAAGTGAAGTTGGGTAAAATTTGTTGTTACAGACTTCAGTATGAGCGAATTTGGGGGAAAACGGTGAACAATTAGAGTGAAATCACCAAATTCGTGGGAAAATTTCAAGTTTAAATGCCTCAGAGTAGTTGAAGAGATGATCTAGCGCGTGAATTTGCAGAGTTGCAAAGTTAAATTCGACTTAGAAGGTCAAATTTGTGTTTTAATGCTTATTGTAGCGTTGGGCATAGTTTTAAGAATCGACGATCGATATCATGTTTGATCTCCGGATCAACCACCTAGATTCGTTGTGATAAATTTAAAAATGTATAAGGTTTCAACCATTTGGAAGGTCAAGTAGATGAATGACCAAGATTCATTTTCGACATTTGGGAGGTTGAAGCAATCGAAAGTCTAGATTAGTTTCATCCGTTTGGGATTTGGAGCCGATCGACGATCAAGATAATCTTAGTTTGGAGATTGATGGTCCAAATTCATCGGGGTTTTGATCGAAATTTCTAAGTGTTGGAAATTCGTTAAGAGAAATTGTCCATGACCGATAGTCATACCAATGAGTTTGGCGAAGATTTTGATTTAGACAAAATGTATCTTCGATGGCCGATTTCCAATGATTGGGCGTCGATAGATTTGGGTGAAGTTTGATAGAGCAATGACCGAGGTCATTTTTGAATGGGAGATCGACGGTTCAAATTCATTAGGGATTTGGACGAAATTTCTAAGAGTTGAAGTTGGCCAAGAGAATTCGTTGATGATCAATGGTTGGGTCAATTGAATTGGTTAAGTGTTTAAGTTGCCAACAAAAATCTCCGATGGCTGATGGCCGGATGTCGTCCAACTCAACAAAGTGTTTCAATCGAGTAAGAGAAAGCATTGATCGTTGATGGTCGATGATCGGGTATCGAATGCTTTAGCGAGGTGTTAGGTCATCCAAAGGAAACTATCGATGGCTGATGAAGGAAATAGGGTGATGAAATGTCATGCTATGTTAGCATCCATGTGTCATGCCACGCCAATAAGAGTGCCATGTTAGAGTATATGTGTCATGCCATGTCAATATTCACGTGTCATGCCATATCAACTAGGAAATGGACAATGGTTGATGGTTGTGTCGTCTGAATTGGTAAGGAGTTTCATCCGCCAATGAAAATTGTCAATGACCGATGACTGATGGTCGGGTCAGACGATTTAGCGATGTATTGCAAGTGGTGTTTGAATAAATTCTTCGATGGCCGATGATTGCGTGTCATGGAGATTCAAGAGCAAGTTTGGATTTCCAAAGAGAATTGTCAATCAACTGATTACCGATGGAGCTCAGATCAATGATCTAGATTGTTTTAAGTTGTTTATCAATGATGGAAATTGATCCACGGGGTTTGGGAAAAGGATTAGTGGATCAACGACTTAGATTTCAACCGATTTAAGATAAACAATGCATATTTAAAGGGTTGTGAAAGTAGTAAAACAATCAATTTTTTATGAATTTTTCGGGTTTTTGAAGGTCATGAACTTGTAGGGCAATTTTGAGGTCCTAAACAACATTTTTAGGCAATAAAAACTCAGAGAGATATTTTCAATGAGCTATCTCAGACACAAAACATAGCTCGTATGAGAAATTTACAACTAAAACAACTAAGGTAAACTTTCGACACCCGTTTACTTCTGGAGGTTATAGATCATTGCTCAAAATTCTGTTTGGGACATAAGAGAAGTCTATGGAAATATCATGAAACATAGAAAATAGCCACAGAGCTAGATTTGGAATCTAAGTATGTAAAACTGTATAGGAAGAGAAAGAATATACCTGTAGCATACTGGGCCAAAAGTGTAAAACAGTCAAAACTTATGCAGGCTGTAACTATCAGTACAAAGCCCGATTAAGGTTGAAACTTGGACAAATTGTTCAAAAGGTAGCAACGAGGATACCCAATTCATAGTTTTTCAAAATCCCAAAGGAGGTGGTGTAGAGATGCGTGAACATGGCTACAATTGCTAAGCCATGAGAAAGTTCAAAGGGGCAAAGTTGTCATTTCCATATTGCTACATATTTTAACTGGAGCATCAGTTTGAAAATATGAGTGTTGTTGTGGATTCCATGTTAGAAGAATTATCCATGTCACATAGAAAAATTGAGTATATCTACCTCTGTAAGTGGTAAAAGTTGGTGTTTGAGAATTATTTACACCAGGGAGAAAGGTGTACAAAAGGGGTAAACTGACAATATTCATTTGTCTATAACTTTTTTCTTAGTGCTCAAATTTGAGAAAGAAAGTAGTCATTAGAAATCTATTGAATAACATAATATATATACCTACTCATAATTTAGTTTTGAGCCAAAACATTTTCAAGGAATCAAAAGGAAGGTTTCTGGTAGACTTGAAGGGCACCATTAAGCAGAGTACAAATTTCAGGAAGCCATAAATTTTGGCACATAAAACATATTGAAGCATGAGTATGGTCATTGGAAAGGTAATCTGGAGGAAAACATGATAGATAATATAAATTTTCTATGGGAGCATCGAGTTTCTCCATAAGGTTCAATAACAAGTGGAATTGGATTCCATGAACCATGAAACCATTTGATGCAAATATTTTTCCAAATAATGTAAAAAATTTGGAGAAACTTTCCCATATGATAGAGGTAAGTGCTATAGGTGATTGTTGGTTAAGGAAGAGTATTGAAACTCATTATAGTGCCTATGCATAAGTATAGAGGCACATTGAAGTGCAATATCTTGGAAAAGCAAAAGGGGATCAACTTAATAACATGACATTCTTAATAAGCATAGGAGCACTCCAATAGAGAGTGTTGTGTGAAGGGATTGTTAGAAAGAGGATAAGATTCCACAATTGAGCATTGTGTGGGTCTGTTCTAAATTAATCCCAAGGTCCATTAGACAAGGAAGTAGGTCAAGATTGTACAATTGGCTAAAAAATTAAAGAGATGCAAGGGGAAGTGCAAGGTTGTAGAGTAGGGGATGCAAGGTTGACAAAGGTATAAGGAAGGGAATATTAATATTCAATTGCTATAGAGTCTGAATGGTTTGCAAAGGAAAAACAATAGATATTCTCACATAAAGTATGAAGCCAATAGGTGAAGAATGTCATTGCATGCACAAGGAATTAAGGAGGACTCCATAGCCTTGAAGCTAGAAACATAGTGAAGGCTACAAAGCTTGTTGCAAGAGAAGGAAAAAGGATATCATGAGATGAGGTGTGACTCGTGAGTGGCTAAGTCATCTCTATTTGCAAGCATGGGAATGCATGAAGAAGAAATTGTTAGATATAATTTAGCAATTTTTTGTCTAAAGTATCCAAAGCAAGAAAGTTGCCTCTATTATTAGAGTGCACAACAAAAGAAGGGTATAGGTGAGAATGGAGGAGTGTATAATTTCAATTGGAACAAAGTGGTCCTGAGTGGCCAAGTAGTGCTTCAAAATGAATCACTCAATGAAGTGACGAAAAGAATTTAAAATTGAGCAAAGCCATGGATGGAAAAGGATGTTACAAAGATGACATAAAAGAATATTTTAGAATGTTGAAATGCCAATCAATGATAATGGTATTTCAAGACCGGTTGGGTCAAGGAATGGAGAGTCTTAATATTTAGTTGGAATAGTGCATGTTACAACACTATGAATATTCATAATTCTATCCAAAAGATATTGGGATGGGATTCTCTACATAAAAGAAGTAATTGTGAGATGGAAGCACTTGTGGATCTAGTGGCTGCAAATGCAGAATGGCTAAGTGGGACTTGGTTGGAAGGTTCAGAATAGGGGTCAGTGGTGTACAATTGAGCAGAATGGTAGTGCACAGGGAAAAAAGGTTCTACAAGAACTCAAGGATAACCATTTACAACAACAACATAAATAAACAAAGATGAAATAAATATGCACTAAAGTGCGTGATAGAAGTGATGCATGATATATACAATAAAGCTAGAATACATGTACATGAGTAGGCAATATGAAATATTGAATGCTTAATGCATATTAATGTGCATTGGTGGATGTATATGGCATGAGTATAGACTAAGAGTACCCCACTGATATTTGAATAAGACTAATGATGGATTGTGTATCCAGGAAAAATGTTATAGAATGGTTGAGAATGATGTTGATGATGATGCTACA
This sequence comes from Picea engelmannii, assembly GCA_009831015.1. Lineage (NCBI taxonomy): Eukaryota > Viridiplantae > Streptophyta > Pinopsida > Pinales > Pinaceae > Picea > Picea engelmannii. Next base: position 531,802 of record ML792214.1, on the reverse strand, counting down.
TATGAAATGAAGGAGGATGGTAAGAGTAATGACCAAGAGAATTGGTGTAGGGAGCCTGCGAGATTCGACAAAATATCGAATGATCATGTAGCATCAAGTAATTTGATGAAAACCATGCAAATATGCTTTTGGTTTCTTATGTTTCATAAAATGATGAAAGGAATTGAGGTAAGAATTCCCTTAGTTAAAGTTCAAATATTTGAATTGATGTAAAGGAAGGAGGCATTGAGTATGCAAATGTTATTTACTGCTTGAATGCATTTATGAGAAATTTACTTGCATATTATGTTAAATTGGTTATGAGATCATAACCAAGTCAAGTTAGGAGATATACCCCTGTAGTAGAAATGAATGTCATTAAGGATGGCCATGTATGAGGCCATGATGTGGTTGGAAATGGAAGGGTTGTAGCCCCATGCAAACATTTAATTGTATTCCCCCATTTAATTGATGTTTGGATTGTAACCTCTTTGCCGACACTGGATAACACTAGGGGATCATGATCCTAGTGTTGTGTATGGGTTGAAGAGGAAGGTATCCAAATAACCGAACAAGTAATTGGGAAGGGCTTGGATAATACGTTAAGGCGATGGATAGACCTTCTAACTCACATGGTGGAATAAATGACATCGATATGTGGTATTCCAGAGTCAATGCAAGGATGCATTGTGTGGATGTAGCCATGAGTATTGTAACATTAGTTTTTTCATAGGTAGAGTTTGATTGTATAATGAAAAAATTGGTATGCTAGATAATGCATGTACAAGGAATGATGGTTTCATTCAATTTAATATGAATAATAGTTGGAAGTGAATGAATTTTGGAATAATATAATTCTGAAATCACTTCATAGACTTATTTAAAATGCTACAATGAAATGATAATTTGCATGAATACCAACAATCTGTTTGGCTGAAGTAAAGTGAGAAAAATTGTAGGAAAAAATGGTCTCAGATATGGCAATGGTGTAAGACCATAAGGAAGACCGATGTCTGCTGTTGCAAGAGCCAAATGTCTTGAAAATAAATCTTGTGCTTGGGATACTTAGTTCCTATGTGTAAAATATATTTGGAAATTACTATGTAAAATTCCTATGATGATATCTCATGAGGAGTGTGTGTGTGTGATAAAGATGAGATGATGGATATTAAATCTAGGAAGCTCGGAAAGAAGATCGCCGTTATGACACTAGAACCCTATGATTGCCACAAGTTACAAATTTCTGGTGAAAATCTGGTAGTGAGTTGGTGTTCCCCTTATGTAAGAACACCTTGGAAAATGATGGATCGCCTGAGGTACTTTTTAGCAGTGAAGTGGATGCTTGAGCCTGGAGGGTGAGGATAGAAAGGGGGAGGGAACTCAAGAATTCTTGTGACATAGTTGCCAAGATCATGAGGGTGTTTCAGAAAAGAACAATGAGCTAAATTCTTGTTGTGGTTGCTCGTGAAATAGAGCAAATACCATATGAATAAGTGATTGTATTCACTGTGTTAATTATGCTGAAAGATGGGTTAATTGTTGTTCATTACATTTTACATTTTTCCTTACTCACTATTTCTTGCCATTCCTAAATGATGTTTCTACATTTGTGTTTTTATGTTACTAGATGTTTTTGTGTGTCTGCTTTGTCGTCACTATGTATGTTAAAGTTGATTGTGTTTTGTTTTGATTGTTATGGATGGTTGCATGAGATTGTATGTCATGTTGTGTATTTTTTCTTTCCACCAGAGTTGTGTCAAGATGCTATACAAGAGGCACAATTGCAACTATTTGATAGTTGAATATTTCGTTATCACAATTGGAGTTCCTGGAGCCACAACTCAGAGAATTCCTGTTCGACCTTGGACTAGAGCCCTAGAGAGAAGTGGGAAGGCCCGAGGGACTATCTGCAGTGAAGGGGGATCCCATTCCTTGGGTTGTGTAGGTTTATGGGAACGAGATTTTGGTGGTTTGAATTGCTATGGGAATCGACAAAGTATGAATAATATTGCAGCAGGAGCTAGAGAAAGGCGGTGCAGACCACGAAAAATGAGAGGCTATTGGATGGAATTGGAATGATGAATTGTGAAATCATATTACACGGTTTGGGATAAGAAGTCTAAAGTATCTATGATTTTGGGTTGGAGTTCCTATGTATGTATATGTTTGAGGCTAGAGTGCCTATGTAATTTTGTTTATGTTGGAATGCTTGTGTGATTTTGGGTCGGAGAGCCTATATGTTGACTAATGGTTGGGGAACAGGAATTGTAAAATGAATGTACACTCATAAGGTGTTTTACATTGAGGATAGTGAAAAAAAAGGGGGAGTGGAATGTAACATCCCAAGTTTTAATCCCCGCGAATTATAATATAATTGTATAAATATGATTTAGGCCGGTGAGTTGATGTGTTGGGGGTGAAGAGCCCATATTGGTTTAACATGGTTGGAGAATGAATGATGTATTATGTGCACTAAAATAATGAATACAACTAGTAATTTTTGGTTGCAATACAAAAGGGATGAAGAACGATGGGGGCTATGATTCCACCAGAGAGAGGGGGGGTCCAAGGGGGAATTATTCATGGGTATTAATCCAACCCACATTCCTGAAATTATTATCATTGTGTATAAACTTCTAAATTGTTGTTGAGTGTTCCCAAAGCCAATAATTAAACTCATGTAAGAGGGTGGGTGTGAGGAGTCACATCCCATAGTTATTGGGGGGCATGGGATGAAGTACAATCATCTTTGGGAAGATTGAGAGTCAAGAAACATGGGAGAAGAAGGGAAATTCATATGTAGAATGGAGACAAGTTTTACATGCAAAGTTTGGACAACAGAAGAGGAGCTAAGTGTTCGAAAGAGCACCAACCATGTTTTTCTTGAAGGAAACTATGATTTAGCTATGTATTATGATAAGACAAAGGCATGTGTGCTTGTAAATTGGGCTGTAAGAATGCAAAACATTTTCCCTTTTGAGGAAATTGATCAAGAGACTTATGAAGGATTTTGTGAATACTTTGGAGTAGCTAGGATGATTCCTGGTCAACCAACTATATTGGAGCCCTGGAGGGAAGTGGGAAATCCCAAGGCACTGTGTGCAGTGAAGGGTGATTCCTTATGTTGTGCAGGTTATGGGGAACATAGAGGAACCTGGGTTTTGGGGCTGCTTTGTGTGGAGAGTGTATATCCAGAAGGACCAAATCTCCTTGTGGACTCATGGCCTCAACTCGGGGTGGACTGCTATTGAGAGGACATGAACAACAATGCCTATGGCTAGGAGGTTCATCCTTCGTATGCAACCAATTGGTTATTATGTATACACATAATTTCTCTATTCTGTTATTCTGTTATTCTGTATTCACATTTTTAATATATGTTGTTAGATGCATTTAGATATGTGGTATCATTCAAATGGTTAAATATGTGTGTGATTTGTAGCTAGAAGCTACATGAAATTAATTAGCAGTAAATCTTGATGATTTAATGTGTTTACTGCATGTAATATTCCTCAGTGGGATTGAGGTTTGTTACAACTAGAGCCAACCATGGTAAATATTTTCAACCATAGTTAACCATGGTCAATATGTCCAGTTGTAGTCAATATCATAAAACCATAATCGATATGGTAGTTTTGGAGTTATGGGGAGAATCACTCTTCCAATGAAGGATGGATTATTTTGTCCATAAAATCTTTTAAGTTTTATTGTTTTGAATTCATATTAAAACATGTTAATAGGGGGTTAGTGGTTGGTTGGTTGGAAGTCACAAACCTCTAACTCACTCATTAACCAATAACCATTAACCACAAACGTATAACTCACTCACTCATTGATGCCTAACCCATTAACTCAATAACCAATAATCCATTAACATATTAACCTTTAACCCACTAACCACCAACCCCAACTTAAACCTTAAGAAGTTAGTGTGTAATTAATTGCATTTTTAATAGAGTCACCCTTGATCATCTAACATGCTAACCCTCATAGCACACTATGAGTCCTTAAAAAACAATGGCCCCTTCCACACGAGCCATACAAGACACTATGATTGTTAATCTCTATGAACTCAAACACACCATGACCCATAACACCAATCCCTTAACAAAATATGAACCATAAACACTAACCATTATGAAACCTAACACACTAACCCCCTTTATGACCCCTAATACCATAACCCCCTAAAACAATGACCCCTAACTATTATCGAATGTAATATGGTTGATTGTATTGATGATACAAAAAATATTAACTATGGTTGACTCACGACTTAATCATATTGACCATGTTGACTATAATGACCCCATAGTTGACTACATTGATATTGACCGCAACTAACCATATCCACCATATTGATTATGGTTAACAATATTTACCATGGTTTACTCAATGTGCACACTCAACCATAACTTCATGTTAGGGTTATGGTTCTTTCATATTAGGGTTTTTACTTCTTAGGCTTATTTGGAATTATTATAAATTTTAGTTTCAACTTCCATTAGGATATTTGTTTTCAATGAGAGTATCATCTCTTCTCAAAGATATATACCGCCATTCTAGTTATTGTATTCATACAATGTTTTTCACCATTCTTTGAATAATTGAATATGGTTTTCATTGTATCTTTGTGTTATTTTTTCGTGTTAATGATATTTTCGTTTCATTCTCAACATGATCTAGATCAAAGAGTCCATTAAAGGCACACAAAAGGACTCTATTTAAAATTGCATTAAAGAATTGATTAAAGATGCAATTAGTTACACACTAACCTCCTAAGGGTTAAGTGAGTTTGAAGTTGCTATGTTAGTGTGTTAGGCATAAGTGGTTGAGTGGGTTTGGGGTTAATGATTAGTGGGTTAGTAGATTAGGGTTAGTGAGTTAATCACTAATAATGACCAATTTTTGGATAATAACTTAGGGGTTGTAGGTTAATGGTTAGCGGTTCAAAGGTTACAATTAGGGGATTAGTGTGTTCTAACCCACTAACCACTAACCCATAAAGAGAAACTACTAAGCCCTTAAAATCTAATTCATTAAACCCTAATCCACCAAATCTCAATCCACTAAACCACTAACCCACTTAATAATGTCCCTAACCCATTAACTTCAACTCCTACGAACTAACCCTTTCACTATTGACCCTTAATATACTCTACCACTAACCCATTCATTATTCACCATGACCCCTAACCCACTTACCCATTAACATATAACACACTAATGCATTAATCAATATCTAATAACCCTTAATAATTTACCCACTAACCATTAACCCCTAACATTATGGATGGTTAATAAAGCCATCACGATTAATATTGTCATATGATAAACTATATTCAATATAGTGAAGAATTGTGGTTAATATGATCAACTTTTAATATTAATTCAAAACAATAAAACTTAAATTACTTTATAGACAAAATAATCCATCCTTCATTGGAAGAGTGATTATCCCTATAACTCCAAAACTACCTTGAATGAGAAGGATTCCAAATTTGTATACATAGGGTGATAAAATTCTCAATAATTATAGAATAAAACACTTAAAAGCTAAATGTACATATCTAGTAACTTCTAAATGCTACACTTAAGCTATAAAATATTCAATAATTGCACGTGCCAATCGTGGAAGTGATATCGAACAACATCATATTTGGTCTTGTGAAGCAAACCATTCTTCATAAAAAGGTATTTCATATAATAACAAATTGCATTTCCTTTTATTTTAAGATGAATTGAAGGAAAACATTGACACATAAAACATACTAGGTTTTCATGAACTCCATATGAAACTACTCTAAAACATCTACTAGTCATAAAGTTGCCTACTCCATACTCCATGAATTCAAAGGTTTAAAGGAAAGCCTTCAAGTCTAAACATTTGTATGGAAACTTTAGAATTTTGTATTCAAGGGAGGGGTGAATCCAAAGGGTATTTGTTTTAAATGAAAATAGTATATTTAAATTAGGTAGATAAAAATAAAAGGGAGATAATACATTTTCTAAATAATTTCTAATTTTTAGATAATATATTTTTAAAGGGAAGATATTTATTATCAAAATAAAGTTGGGAGAAATTTCAGAAATGTAAATATGTTTAAAGTTAATATTAATTAGAAAATGGCTAGATATATATATGTTATAAATATCATAATTGATGCGAAGCGAGTTAAGCCTCATTTAGGGGGGTTGGGAAGAGGAGATCGGGAGATAAGTCCCCAGTCGAGATAGGGGATAAAGGTTCGGCTGAGTTTCCGGTTAATAGATAGGGCAGTCAGTTGGGAGGGAATCAGACTCTCAATCGTTTGCCCGAGATTCAGATTAAATCAAAGGCTTCATGCTTGGTTGCCCGGGATTCATACTTCCTTGGTATAAGTTTAGGGTCCAAAAATTATGAGATTTATTAGTATGAATACCATTTTTGATATGACCATAGTTGACCACTTTGATTAAAGATTACATACAAGAAAATATATTCAAATGAAAAATTTATAGTAGTATCATAATAAACTTGAATTGAATTAGAATTTGTTCTTTTCTTTCCTCTAAATAGTTGGTTGATAAATTTGAATTGAACGGGAAATTTTCTTTTTCTTCCCTTTAAATAGTTGTCTAATCACCCTTTATTGAGGCTTAAAAACAAGAAGAAAATGTTATAAAAGCGCATGACAATATTTTTATTTTTGGTTGAGTTAGCACTCAAAAAATCTATAGACAAAATTTCCACGCTAATTTCTTATCACAATGGTTTCTATTATGATTAATGATTTAACACATGGAAGTTTTGACATTGATAAATGTAATAAAAAATATGTCCATATTAAATCTAGAACTAGAAAATAGGGTATATTAATATTTTTTTTAATTGAGTTTTTAGTTGTGCTTTTAATAAAGTTTTTAATTGAAGACTCACTTGAAGAATCTATTAAATAGTCAATTAAAGATTGATCTAGATGATCATATATGGGGTCATCTAAAAAGCAATCATAATATTGAAAATTTTATGGTTTTGAAATTGTGGTGCTAGGGCCTTTGCCAACATTTTACATGATTTTGACTTCTTATGAAGAGCATAAATAATTGACTAAAAATCATCTTTCCAACGAGCTAAAGTAAACAAAAACTATAGCAATGAGCAAATAATTATGGTCCTGATAAGGTTCCCATTTTTTTGTTTAACACAAATTCATTCAACTCAATGTGCACACTCAACCCTAACTTCATGTTGGGGTTAGGGTTATTTCATATTAAGGTTTTTTCCTCTTAAGGTTCTTTGGAATTATTATAAAATGTAGTTTCAATCTCTATTAGAGGAGTTTTTTGTCAATGGAAATACAAACCACATCTCTTCTCAAAAATAACTACCACCATTGTAGTTATTGTATCCATATAATGTTTTTCACCATTCTTTGAGTAATTGTGCATGGTGTTCACTATATCTCTATGTTATTTTTTCTGGTTAGTGATATTTTCATTTCATCTCAATATAATTTGGATTAAAGTGTCTATTAAAGGCACACATAAAGACTCTATTTAAAATTGCATTAAATACTTTATTAAAGATGTAATTAGTTACAGACTAACTTCCTAAGGGTTAAGTGGGTTTGAGGTTGCTAGGTTAATGGGTTAGGCATAAGTGGGTGAGTGAGTTCAAGGTTAGTGATTAGTGGGTTAGTATATTATGATTAATGTGTTAATCATTAATAGTGACTAATTGTGTGGATAATAGCTTGGGGGTTATGGTTCATAGGTTAATGGTTAGTGGGTCAAGGGTTAGGTTTATGGGATTTTAGTGTTCTAACTCACTAACCACTAACCCCTAAAGACTAACTACTAACACATTAAAATATAGCTCACTAAACCATAACCCACA
>ML792214.1:502186-520946 GCA_009831015.1 Picea engelmannii | reverse complement strand
TTATCAATTTAAAGTATTAAAAATGCATAATAATAACTTGAATTTCAAAGATACCTTAGGTGACCCCTTTGAGTGGTAAAAGGATGTTGATTATATCAAAAGGAGGTCAAAAAGGGTGGTACTGGCATATAGTTGGAGGTCAACGGTATGTAGTATGGGCAAAGAACATAGTCAAAACCGGGGACCAACACCGTTGTGATAAGGTTAAGAGGATAGACGCTCTCATAAGTGGGACCCCCATCTTAGGTGTCTGGGTTTTTCTTTAATAGTTTATAGGATGAGGGTTCCTTGTTGGTTTTCTTCTACGGTCTCTTCAAGACATGATTATTTTGTTCCAACTTTAGGAGTTTGTTCTCTAACTTTTCATTGTATTTTCTAACTTCTAGGTGTTCTTCCTGTAAGTTTGCCATTTCCCGTGCCTGTTTCATCTTCAACTGTTCTATTTCTTGTGAGTGGGTGAGCTTAAGAGCCTCCAATTCTTCCTGGTGTAACCTCTGATTTATACTAGATCTTTTTTCAAACTCTGCATTTAACTTATCTTTCTGGAGTTGCAAGTCTTTATGCATTTCTTCTTTGTGCAATTTTTTTGCAGTGTTAACCTCTTTCCCGAATTCATCTGATAGGTTATCTTTTATGGTGTTTATAGCTCCTTCCAATTCAACTACCCTAGCCCTAGATATATCCAATGCCTCACTAACTCATACATTGACATTACATTTTCACTTGCAAATGCATTAAAGGCTAAAGCAATTTGTATTTCATATTCCTTAGGGTCTGTACTTGCCTTCCATTTAATATTTCTTTCAGAATATTCTTGACTGAGGGCATATTCTCCCCTCTTCCTTTTGTTTGATCTTCTACCAATTTCCTTGGTGTTATTTTTATAATAATACTCACCAAAAACCACTACAACATCATCCAATTCTAGTACCTAAGATGTATAGGTAAAATTTTCTGGGATAAGCATTAGAGGAGTGCATTCTTGAACACGGATATTAACTATACTTATACTAGGCTTTGTTGTAACTCTATTTTTCTCATCTTGCTTTTTCTTCTTTTCTTATTTTGTTTCTTCCTCTACTTTCTCCCTTGCCTTGTCTTCATCTTCATTTTGTTTTTCCTCCTCTTATTTCTTTCTCCTCTCTTAAGCTTCAACATCTAGCCTTTGCTTCTTTGCTTCCTCCTTTTTCTTTCTTTCCATCTCTGCGTCCTGTTTTTCCTTGGCTTCCTTTTCAACATTTATTTTCTTTTCTTAAACATCTTTCTTAAGGGCTTCATCCTTTTTCCTTTTCTCATCCTACTTGGTGTTCTTCTTCCCTTATTCACTCGTCTTTGTTTCTAGCTATGCTTTCTTCTTCTGTTGGAATCTCTCTTCTTATTCCTTAGCTTTATTTTCTTTGTCCTAAGATTTCTGTGTTTCTTCCTTTTCCTTTTCTTCCATATTTTCCCTTTCCTTTTCTAGTAGTAATTTAAATTGTTCCTTTACTGTGTTCCTTTCTCCATATTCTTCTTTTTGAAGTTTTTCTCTAGATGGCTCATCTTAAAGCCTTTGTAGTAATTCATCAAAAAATAAATCTCCTTTGAATAAGTATTCAACAAATTTCACTTCATGGATAATTGGGTGGGTTAGCTTGACTGATTTGATATGGTCATACACTATACCATGGGGATCATTCGATTTTAAGTTCCCTATGCATAAGAATATATCTTGTAGGGATTCGACCTCCTTCTCAGCATGAGGTTTATTAGATAATGCATAACTTCCTATGTATAGTGGGAAATTGGGCCAATACTTTTTTTTTTCTCTGACAAGTATGTTGTGATCCATTTCTCTAATGTCTAGTAAGAAACTTCTCGGACTAACAATTTATCATGCACATATTTGGGTAAGAGGTGTGGTGGCCCAAAACTTCCATAAACCTTGATATAAGTGTAATTCTTCTTTACATACCAATCTCCAATTTGTTACAAGAATGTTATGGCCCCATGTGATAACCTGTGTGGAAAAACTATGAAAATTGTCTTGTACAGAGGGGCCAAAAAATAATCACATATGTTGTAAAAGTGTTCCTTATAATTTATGTCCCACAATTATGAGAAATAAATGTGAATATGGGCTGATTCAAAGTCCAACTCCATCGAAAAGTGGGGAAATGAATGACAAAGAAAATTGCACCAATGAGGTAAGTTGAGATATAAAAGACAAGTGTTTTCATATCTCGTGCTTCCTTATCTCTGGTAAATATGTTGAATGCCAAGATATTCTCCCAATTTAACACTTTCCTTGTTTTCACCACGGTGTACCCCATAGGAAACCATTCCTTCCAGAAATGTGTGTTTGTTTCCTCACCATACAACTTGAAATTCACGGTATTCAGTGGCTTGCATGGTTCTTTTAGGTATTGAGTCAGAATAAACCTCTCCCATTTTTTGACACGTCCCAACTCATCATTGTACCAATATTCCATTAATTGTTCAAAGTCTTCATTTTCTACCCCAAAAATGAAGCTGTAGGCCCTGGGGTTTGATATATGATTCTGATGTCTTCAGGGTTCAAAGAAGCAATCGAGACGTTGGATTCATTGAATATGGTTTTCGTATCTTTTTCAAGGTATGTAAAACACCACCGTGTAGCGTTGTTGTATGGGAACAACATAGGGAGAGATTCGATAGTATGGATGCCACTCTGTCTAATATTCAGGTATGCTTCAATTTCTTCTTATTCAGGTGGGAAATTTTCTATGTGGAAGATATTGTAAATCTCATCGTACTGATGACTCCATGTTTTACCTACTTTTTGCCTACTATAAGTATCTTTTCGTACATAATGATCATGCATTTTGTATCTCCATTTCCTTTCTTGAGCTTATTATCAGGTTATTTTCATCAAATCGATATGGGATACGAATGAGGTATGTGTTGAATTCATTTGATAACTTAATATGAGATTTATGTTTAATTAAATGAATGCAATTGCTTAATATTGGTTATTTTGATTAAACAAGAAAAAAATGTGAATGGACCTTCATCCGGTCCTTAATCCGATAGCCCGAATGTTCAGCAGATAGATTCAGACCTCCATTCAACCCTTATTACGAAACTCAGAGCGCAACATATTTGGTCGTTAACATACTTGTAGGCATTTTTCGGAAAAACTAGAACATGGGTTTTTTACCCATTATCACCCTCTTGCTATGGCTCCTATTGTATTTCGATTTAGATAGTTAAATATAGCTCCTATATTCGAGCTACTATTTTAAGACTCATTTCTTATTATAGAGCAATTAAACGATTTTCTGGTTTTGAGAGAGAGACAACCCTTTCAATGGTTGACCTCTCAGACTCTATATATACCTGAAGCCACATAACACAAGAAGAGATGTCTGTGATGAGATAATTGTCATACTGCTGAAAGAATTGTCACTGTTATATACATATTTCTGTTTTTTAATGAAATCCATGTTGATGTGCTAAATTGTGATTATTCTATAGGCTGGAGTACGACTACTTGGGGGGCCCACCAATAGTTTGTGCATTCTTATTTTGTTGTACATTCAGATTTATCTAACTCTTGATTTTGTTGGTCGCTCAGTCAAACTGTTTTTGTTAATTACATACATTCTGTTAAATGTGTCACAACTGCATATATTCTCTTTTAATCATCGAAATTGTGTTTGAAAGTATATACATCTTTTTTGCAGGTTGACCACTTGAAGAATTGTTCATATTCCTTAAGAGACTATCTATAGCTCATTTCAACTTGTATTGTGAATATTTTAAGTTAACCCCTGTAGGACCGTGTAGTCATATCTTTGTGAATACATTTCCAGTTTAAGTGTGACAATGTAATTTTTGATTCTGACAAGAACATGTGTGCAACATATTGATATTCCTTGAATGGAAAAGTTTTCAATAGATTGTTTAGTTTCCACTTTACATTTTTCTATAGAAGTGAGTGTCAAATTCATTCCATTTGAATTATCCATCATATTTATATGTCATCGTGATATAATTTGCCATCGTAGACACAACCATCATATTTAGATGTCATCATTCGCCATTGTAGATACATATAGATGATGTTGTTTTTCTTCTTCAGCAGGATAGTGTGAACTAGATAATATTGTTTACCTTCTTCAATAAGATTAATGTAAAAACTATATGATGTTGCTTATTTTCCTTATTGTAGAAGTAAATATGATTACTTAGTTTAGTTTTAAAAATCCATTTAAAGTAGAATTCACTTAAAGTAATTGTTTTTGGAAAAGATAACTTGTTCTCATTGCATATTCATAGATTGTTGTTTATAAGTAGTTCTACATCTCAAATAGATTCTGGTTTGCTTGAAGTCTTTTACATCATCTTTTGAAAATAGAATTGTAGGTTGAAAGCATAGTTTTGATCCCTAGGGTAGATTACTCTCCTTTGCTTGTTCAATTCACTTTCCAGACTTCATTCCAGTACTAGGATTTAGTCATAAAGTATAATGGTAGGAATACACAAACAATTAGCTCATGTTTTATACTGACTCATACTGTGTTACAACTCGAATTTTACTTGCCTTGGTCAATAATTTAATCAAGGGAAATTAGGTATATAATTTACCCATCATTTTTAGCATCGTTGCCGGGGAGTTGTCCAAAGGTAGAAACCAATTAGGAAGTAGACTGTTTTTGAACATTAGTGCTAGTTTGGTGGAGGGGGAACGTTAAGACAAGAGGTAAGAACCTGTCCATCTGTTATAACAGGTTCCCCCAAATCCAATGGTAGTTTTTTTTTTGGTTTTCATGAACAAACCTAGGGATCCAAAGGGTAGACATGTTAAAACCAATCCAAAACTTCCAACCAAAATCCCTTCTAACCTTTTTGGAGGAGGAAATACTCCATCTATAAACTCTGCATAAAGGTATCGAAAAGTACAAGTAGGAGATAGCTCAACCCAGAAAGCTAAATAAGTTTCAGTAGAGACTAGAACTGAGGAAACCATAGAACAAAAAATCGAGACACCAACAATAGAAATAAAGGAGGTAAAACCAATCGTACCTTCCAATTTCTCATCATCAAAACCAACCAACACAACTTTTTCCTTTTTACCACCATCAGGGGATTCAAACTTTATATATTTCATTAACCCTGAACAAGTGAATTCCCTCTTTGGAAGTTCAACAAATTTAGTTGTGTCACAAGTTGAAACAACAACTTATGAACTAATAGTTTCAACAGGCTCGAGCAAAGTCCAAATAATAGATAATTCTTTTCATCGGAGAAATAGCTCTCCTAAAAAAGAACGTTGGGACGCCTCATTATCTCCAAGAATAAAACCTATAAGTATTCTATTTTTGGGAGTCAGATTAGTATGGATGAACATGAGGACCATAATCATGTGAGACATGATGAGGGAGAAGAAGTAGGAAACTAGACATAAACCACTTTTGGATACCATGCAAAATGTTAATATGAAGAACATTCCACCTTCTTCACTACTTACCTTTTATTGTAAGATAAATGAGGATCCATACACCTTCTTTTTTGAGTTTGACATCTTGTGCAAAAGTTATAACTACTTGCAAGATGATAAAAAAATAAAACTATTCCTTGCCACTCTTAAAGATTTTGCGCTTAGATGGTTCATGGGATTAAAAAGGTCTAGTATCATATATTGGGAAGATATGAAGACCATATTCCTTAGGAAATACTAAGACTATTGCAAATCAAAATATTCTCGGAATGATATCTTTAAAATTCAACAATTAGAAGACGAGAGTCTTGAAGATTACATGGAACAGTTCACCTATATTTCACAAAAATCAAAATATAATGACCTTCCAGATGATGCAATGAGGACCCTTTTTCTTAAAGGGATCTCGAAATAATATCTGGAAACACTTAATCTCATGGCATCAAGAGATGTATCCCATAAACCATTTGCTGATATTTGTGAGATGTGTAGAAACTACTTGAGAAGTAGGGATAAAACTAGAAAGGGTGTTTGAGATCCCTATAGTAGAAACTCAAAAGGAGTTAGTTTTGGTGGGGTTAAAAGAATGGAAATAGGAAATCTGTTAGAAAACTTTAAAAATGATATTTTAAGTACAATAGGTTCCCAATTGGAAACTTTAAATATTAAGAAAAAAAAGGATGAAGAGAATGCTGCGATGAACATATTTTTTCTAAGGTGTAGGAGGAAGCATTCCTCAAGGGAATTCCCATTAGACAACATTTCAGTCCGTGGCTTCTATACTGAAGATCATCCAACTGAAAAATACCCATCACTTCTTGGTTTACTATCCATTTATAAAAGTGTGGATTTTGGGGAAACTTCTTATGCACCTAGAAGGCCATGGAAACCTAGGAGTCAATCTATGTACTAGGATCCACCACCTCAAGCTCCACCTTATTATTAACAACCACAATAATGGAAATTACCAAATTGGAAAAACTGGTCTCCGCAGTATGTTTCACACCATCCTTGGCTACAAAGATGGAGGGGAGGACATACCCAGGGAAACACTCAGATTCCACTTGTTCCTATGCCCACTCATCCTCATCCACATTTTCCACCAAATATTCAACAAATTTTTCCAGGTTTTGTCCCTCCACACTCACCTCCTATTCCACAACAACCTCAACAATTTCAAAATGAAAATTCCCCAAGACCAACATTGTTACCAGCACAACTGGTGCCTAACCCCAAAAATAGACTAACTAAACCTCTTCATAATGTTGAGTTGCAAACTTTTCTGACATATGTTATTTCTCCCGTTCCATTACATGAGATTCAACTAAGGTCAAGTAAAGTTTTGGATAAACAGAAACCTTCAGTAGTCATCCGTGAGGAAAACGAAGATGAAACTCCTGACCATTCAACGAATGACACCAAATGGGAAGATGTTATTATTCCCAAAGATCAAGAAAAACATCCTCCTCAAAGTGAATCCTTGCAAACTACAAAAGTTCCTCCCTATCCGGAGAGATTAGCAATCCAAAAACCAATGATTCGACCATAATTTGAGATTATAAACGAATTAAAAAATATCTATGTTAGAATTCCCCTATTACAAGAAATAAAGGATATCCCTATTTATAGTAAGGTAATTAAGGAATTGTGTATCAAAAAGCAAAGTAGAAAACATAAAGATCCTGCAACAGTGCATTTGGTAGGAGAATTGTCTAAATACATATCAGAGCAACCTAGGGTCACAAAGTATGCAAATCCTGGGAATCCAATAGTAATGATAATCATTAATAAGATTCCCATTGGAAACACCCTCATAGACTTAGGGGCGACCATTAATGTTATGAATATCACCACCTTGGAATAATTACAGTTGAAACAATTCCTTCGACCTACCCCAACTATTTTGGAATTGGCAGATAAAACAAAAGTTATACCCGTGGGGATATTTGATGATATCATAGTCACATTGGCATCATGGGAATATCCAATAGACTTCCTTGTCATCCATTCAAAGGATCCTGCTAAAGGCCATCCCATTATCTTGGGAATACCTTGGTTAGCTACTACCAACACATTCATAGGTTGTCGAGAAGGTGAAATGACTATTTCTAATGGAATTTCTATGAAGAAACTTACGATATATCCACCAGCCCAACCTGTTATAGAAAATATATGGTGGCTCGAATGTCCATATGAGAACGAAAGCTGGGACAAACCCATGTTTCCTAGTGATCACTCTTGGGCACTTCAAGAGAAAATGATAGAGAATGTGTTAAATCAATTCATTTCTTCAATCACATGTGTTGATTTTCCTTAATATTTCCCCTCAATTTGATTATATGTTTGGTGAATAATTTCAAGAACATTTGGATCCATCAACTCTTTCTTCAACGTCTTTTATCTTTTTAATAGATGAATCTTCCGGATCCTATACCATGCCTTATGAGATTAGTTGTGGAAAATTCCTACATATCAATTCAGGACTAGATGCAGATCAACAAGAATGATTAATGAACGTCCTTAAGGACCAATCAAGATCATTTTCCTGGGAATATACCGATATGCGGGGTATACAACCCGACACATGTATCCATCATATCTATATCTAGGCAGAAGTAACCCCTGTTAGGAAACCTCAGAGAAGGATGAATCTGACACTAAAAGATATAATGAAGGAGGAAATACAAAAACTACTGAATGTTGGTTTTATTTATCCAATTTATGACAACAAATGGGTATCCCCACTTGTAGTGGTTCCGAAGAAAATAACCAAAAAATGGAGAATTTGTGTTGACTTCTGGGAACTTAATAAGGCCACTCTTAAGGATTATTTTCCTCTTCCATTCATTGATCAGGTCTTGGATACTTTGTCAGGGAAGCAATACTTTTCCTTCCTTGATGGATATAGTGGATATAGTCAAATTCTGATAGCACCTGAGGATCAGGACAAGATTAATTTCACTTGTGCTTGGGGCACTTATGCTTATAGGGTCCTACCATTTTGTCTGTGTAATGCTTCTGCCACATTCCATCGAGCAGTATTAGGGATATTTGCTGATCTCATTCATGACTATGTGGAAGTGTATATGGACGATTTTACAGTATATGGTAATACTTTTCAAGAATCCCTAGATAACCTAAGAAAAGTTCTCATAAGATGTCAAGAGATGAATATGTCTTTAAGTCATGAGAAGTGTAAAATGTTATTGATTGAAGGAGTAGTCTTAGGGAATCATGTTTCATCTGAGGGGATTAAAGTGGATCCTACTAAGATTGAGGTAATTTTCAAACTCCCACCTCCAAAGACTCCAAATGAGGTGAGAATATTTCTTGGAAACACCAGATACTACTGGCGATTCATTGAAAATTTTACAAAAATTGTCGCACCAATTTTCCAATTGCTCACAAAAGATGTTGAATTTCTTTGGACTGACCATTGTCAAACTTCCTTTGAAAACTTAAAAGCTAAATTATCCATGACACCAGTTCTTAGAGGACCTAATTCGACCCTTCCATTTCATATATCTATTGATGCCTCCGATACTGCAATAAGAGGGGTGTTAGGACAAAAAGAAGATGAACATTCTTATGCCATTTACTTTGTAAGTAAAAACGTTACTCCTGCTGAGTTAAACTATACAGTCACTGAGAAATAATTCTTAGCAGTCGTCCATGACATTAACAAGTTTTTCCATTATATTACATGATATGAGGTTTTTGTACATACATATCACTCTACCATTATATTTCTTATGAACAAACCTATTACCAATGGCCGAGTAACTAGGTGGCTCCTTTTATTGCAAGAATTTAATATCACTGTCATCGACCGACTAGGAAAAAAGAACTTAGTAGTTGAATTTCTCTCTCTCATTAATCATGAAGGTGATATTTTTCCTATTGATGATAGTTTTCTAGATGAGCATCTCTTTTCCATCTCCGTAAACACTCCATGGTTTGTAGATATGGAAAATTATTTATCCACTAGAAAATTACCAGCTCATTTGTCACCTCATGAAAAACGTCGAATTATAATACAAAGTGATAATTACTCATGGGTTGGCTATGACCTTTTCCATACTGGACTAGATTTGATCATTCGTAGATGTGTCCGAGAATACGAGAGAGAAGAAATCCTACAAAATTTCCATGATGGACCATGTGGTGGTCATTTTTCCGATAAACGTACGACATATAAGGTTTTACATTCATGATACTATTGGCCTAGAATTTTTAAAGATGCTACCAAATATGTAAGAAGTTGTGATAGTTGTCAGAGGATAGGAAAACCCACATCAGTCAATGAAATTCCTTTACATACCTAGGTTATGTTCGAGCCTTTTGAGAAATGGGCCCTTGATTTTGTAGGACCAATTTCCCCCATGTCTCGTAAAACAAATTATATTCTTGTTTGCACAGATTATGTCACTAAGTGGGTAGAGGAAAAAGCCTTGTTTAGGGCTACTGAAAAATCTGTTGTTGAGTTTATTTATGAAGATATTTTTACCCTCTTTGGTGTTCCTTGTGATATTGTCATGGACCAGGGTACACAATTTAGTTCTAAGTCGATGAAGGAATTAACAGAAAAATATGGGATAAAACATCGTAAGTCCTCTCCATACCACCTACAAGCTAATGTTCAAGTGGAATCAACAAACAAAGTATTGAAAACTATCTTGACTAAAAGTGTCCAACTACACCATAGAGATTGGGTTGATAGACTTCCAGAGGCTTTGTGGGCATATCACACCACATGGAGAAACACCACTGTACATACCCCATATGAACTGGTTTACGAAAAACAAGTACTCTTACCTACTGAATTCAACGTAAGAACCTTTCGTATTTCCGCACAATTGGGATTAGATTTAGATGAAGCGCAAAATCAATGAGTCCTACAACTGAATGAATTGGATGAAATTAGACAGGATGCTATCCAAAGGACAATCTTAGTTCAAAACCAACGAAGCAAATGACATGATAAATTCATTAAAAAGAAGCAATTTCAGCCTGGAGATTGGGCTCTATTGTTTGTTTCAAGGTTTAAAACTTTAAAGGTAAAATTACCACTCGATGGTTAGGTCCTTATGCAGTGGTTACCATGTTTGATAATGGGGCTATAAAAATAAAAACAATTGATGATGAACATGTCTCTTTTGTAGTAAATGGGCATAGACTTAAACTTTACCATAAACCTGTTTCTAAATAAGACTTTATGCAAGTCATGTCAGCCGACAAGGCACATGGATTTGTGGATGGGGAAGTTTATTCTCCTTCTCCCTATTCTTGAAATATTTTTCTTTTCTGTTGTACATATGTAAATATTTCTGGTGTAGTTTTGACAAGCAGTTTTAAAACTTTTGCAGGTATTCATTTAAGAGCAACTGGACAATTTCAAAAAAAAGAAAAAGAAAGAAAAAGGGAAGTATTTCGCTTTAAAAGAAGATGTTTTTGTGCTTGAATTTCATTATCTTATTGGGGCATCATTTGAATAATGAATAATTTCATCATGATTAAAAACTATTTGTTTTAATTAGTCATTTTTAGTTTTTTTGACAAGAATTCTATCTTCTTTTCAAACTAGACTTTTGAGGAATCTCTTATAACAATTGCTCATAGCCCTCAACCACTAGAAAATACATTGAAAGAAAGTAACATTGATCTCATCAAACCTAGAGGCTACTAGTACAATCCATCGAGATCTCTGAGTAGGTGAGTAGAGTATTTTTATAAAAGAGTAGAAAGAAGGTCTAACTGACGATTAGCAATGGAAACATCAATTTAATTTCAATGGAAGAAGGTGAGTAGGGACTACATATATCTTTTTGTTATTTCCCGATGGTTCCATCCACTACACATTAAAATGCTCAATTGTGTTATATCTTTGGATTGGTTATACTCACTTAAGTATCCCTTACATCAGGACAATCTATAAAGGTAATATATTTAAAAGAAAAAAAAAATCATCCTCCAACCCATGTACCATCCCAGTCTGTAAAAAGGTTTTCAGACCTGCCTCCCCATCTTCTTTAAAAAAGAAACATTCATATACAAATATTAAAGGTGAGGGTAAGGACTAGTCTCTGGTATAAAAAGGGTGTAAGAGGCTAACCCATTGGGATACTGAGTAGGTCTGCTGGCAGCAGGTACTGGCCTATGCTATGACTAGGTAAATTCTTAGGAGTACTGAACATGATTTGCAACAACGGGGCATTCTACTTGGAGTGGATGATGACTTAAAAATAATAAGTAATAAGTCTTTGATTTTAAAAATTGTTTTGATGTATGGCACTACTTCTGGGTATGACTAAAAGAGAGTATGCATGGTTAAGTAAAAGTAAATGAACTCCATCAACTTTTCATTGGGGACTAACTTGAAGATGATATTAAGACCCTCTTGTCTAATTCATCTTAACTATATGTAAGATGTTTTGTCTTACAGGTGGGGCGATGATATTAACCGTTTTGCTAGGCTAACATGTGAAATTTACCTATACACTCGGAAGCTATAAATCTTAGGATCTTGGAAGGATTGACCAATTTCATATATGATTGATTTGGGAAATGATACTATGCTTAGGAGGGAAGGGATTTCCTGAGCCAACAACTGTTCATTTGTTTAGGAAGTCTATGTGAAAAGGCTATATGATTTCTTCCATGAAAGGATATACCATGAAACGACTCTTTTTCACAAAATTTATCAAGCTGTATATGTCATCAATTGTTAATAGTTGCATATCATGATGATGAAAGATGATCAATTATTTACTATTTTTCTCATGACTGCTTTGTTCATGTGTAGATAAAAATCTTGGCACTACATCACAATTTTGGTTTATGGATCTTTGCTCATGACCAATAAAAGGGAGAACTGATCAAAGCAGTTGTACAACTTGATTGTTCCAAGAGAGAGGGGGGTGTTCATAACTCAACAGTTATGTTCTGTCCAGTTATAAACTTCCTTCTCCACTACAAATATTGGAACTCGACTAAGAAACTAACACCTCTTTTCTCAAGCATTCTCTGCTGCAGTTATATTTAAATAAAATCAATAAGAATGGATACTTTAGTTGCAATCATCCTCTCATATACCTTGGCAGACATGTGACTTACAATCCAATGACTTTGGCAATTATAGGCTTACTGCCGACTGCTGCGTAATTTTCAAACCTGATGAAGTGTCGCATGGAGTGTCCGATGGAGTGATGGATGAGGTACTATAACAAATATTGTAACATGTAAGGGTGATTTACAATGCTTTAGGTAAATATCAACTAGAATCCAACTTAGAACATGGTTTAACATATATAAATTCAAATCAAATGGTTTAACATATATAATTTAACATATTCAAGTTACTCTATGCATGATAAATATTTTGATCATAATGTCCAAGTCTTTGACTTGGACATTGATCAAATCATTATTTCGAGTAGTAACGATTTTGAAGGTGGCATGCATGATCATTAATGATGGTTTTTGTTTCTCATTAATTCCAAGTAAACCCACAATTTCAAACACTTGCTCACATTTTCGATTTAGGGAAATAGAGTACTCTGCATTTCCTTTGTTTTCCCTTGTTTTTCCTTGCCACCATGACGAATCGCCATGAACCCTCCTCATATGCTGAATTGTTAACTATCCCTGAATTTTCAACCAACAAAGAAATCTTTCTCTGCGCAGGATGGGGGCAATTCCTTTCCATTTTGCAGGGGCATGACGATGATGTTTCCCTCCAGTTCGCCCATGGGTTCGATGGTAATATTACTCGCATTGGGTCACTTGTTTTTTTAGTGTCTTAGGAGTCTATTGCTGTTTCCACAAAACTCCCATGATTTGGAGACAGATGGTTCAAGGGTTACCAACTCCCACGATAGAGTTATAATCATGTTTTTAAACTAGAATATCAGACTGTTTCTGGGGCTAAGGGTTATTCAAAGGGATGGATTAGAGATGAATTGCTTAACCCCGTGGTTGTCATCACCAGGTTAGTCACTTGTGAGGGTAATTATTGCACCTTCAAGGTTTGCCATTTTCTCCTCTTGGTTCACTTCTAGTTTGGTAAACCTTTGAATTTTCCGTTTTATTTTTTAAAGAGTCTTGAGAAAATGTCCTCCCAGGTTCGTAAGAATGTGACAAACCCTAGACATAGCCTATTTCACCATGGCCTTATCAAACTCCTGGTTGTCTCAGAATTGAGGAAACAAGACAAAACTTGGGATGATTTCCTTTACCAATTTTTGAACCCTCATTTAACAGTTAAAACAACCAAAAAGTCAATTGATTTTGGGATTGCTAATCCATCTCACCCTCATCCTCCTAAGTCTCAAAGCCCTCCAATTAATCCTACTCTCTCATCTTCCAAGAAGCCTAAGAAGCCTATTGTTGATCCTCAATTATCTTCAACTCCTATTGAATTTAAAAAGAAGAAGGTGAAGGACTCTTTTCACCATGATTTTCCTCCAAGTCCTACAAAGAGGCAAGGTGATAACAAGTTCACAGGACAACCATCTCGTAGGTTCACTCGAAGTATGTTTTGCAAGTTCAATAAAAATCCTCCAATTACCTCAGAATCTATTCAATTATCCTTTGATCCTGAGAGTCCTCATAAGAAGCTTAAAGAAGAATCTGCAGGAGATTTTAAGCCTACCAAAGAAACTAAATCTAAATCTACCATGCTTAGTCTTCCTCAAGAGGCCACTATCACACATTCTCCTCAAATTCATAAACCTTCTACATAGTGTGGCATGCCTTCCATATCCAATGATAAGCCTAAGACTTATGAAAAGTCTGCTCAGTCCCCAAGTGTTGAACAGTTACAACAAGAAAATGCTCAGCTGACCCAACGTCTTGGAGAATATGAAACATTGGATAATCATCTACAACATGACAACGTTGTCCTACAAGCCAAGGTGAATTCTGTACAATGTTTGTTTGATGATATGACTACTACAAATTACAATTTAAGAATGAAGTTGAAGCATCAAAGGAGCCCTAAGAAGAAGTCTCCAAGACATGAGAAAGAAAACCCTAAAGATTAATCCATCTCCTCTCTCAAGATCAGGTCACTACCTCATGAGTATAGTTATGTTTTGACAATCCATTTTTCTTTGTAGAGGGACTTGCAAAACCTTAGGAGTGGGGGGGATGATGAATCCATGTTTTACTTACTTTTTTCCTACTATAAATCTCTTTTCGTAGATAATGATCATGCATTTCACATCTCCATTTCCTTTCTTGAGATTATTATCAGGTTATTTTCATCAAATCGATATGGGATATGAATGAGGTATGTGTTGAATTCATTTGATAGCTTAATATGAGATTTATGTTTAATTAAATGAATGTAATTGCTTAATACTGGTTATTTTTTAAATAGGCAAAAATGTGATCTAGACCTTCATCTGATCCTTAATCCAACAACCCAAATGTTCAACAGACATATCTAGACCTCCATCCGGCCCTTATTATGGAACTCAGAGCACAACATATTTGGCCGTTAGTATACTTGCAGGTGTTTTCAGGAAAAACTAGAACATGGGTTTTTTACCCATTATCTCCCTCTTGCTATGGCTCATATTGTATTTCGATTTAGACAGTTAAATCTATATCCTATAGTCAAGATAAGATTTTAAGACTCATTTCCTATTATTAGAACAATTAAACGATTTTCTAGTTTTGAGAGAGTGTCGACCCTTTCAATGGTCGACCTCTCAGACTCTATATATACCTGAAGCCACAGAACACAAGAAGAGATGTTTGTGATGAGATAATTGTCATACTGCTCAAAGAATTGTCACTTATATATATATATATTTCTGGTTTTTAATGAAATCTGAGTTGATGTGCTAAATTGTGATTTTTCTTTAAGCTAGAGTACGACTACTTGGGGGGCCCACCAGTAGTTTGTGCATTCTTATTTTGTTGTACATTCAGATTTATCTAACTCTTTCTTTTGCATGTCGCTCAATCAAACTGTTTTTGTTAATTACAAACATTCTGTTAACTATGTCACAACTTCATATATTCTCTTTTAATCATCGAAATTGTGTTTGAAAGTATATACTGTAGGTTGACCACTTGAAGAACTGTGCATATTCCTTAAGAGACCGTTTATAGCTCATTTCAACTTGTATTTTGAATATTTTAAGTTAACCCCTCTAGGACTGTGTAGTCATATCTTTGTGAATACATTTCTAGTTTAAGTGTGACAACGTAATTTTTGATTTTGACAAGAACATGTGTGAAACATATTGATATTCCTTGAATGGTAAAGTTTTCAGTAGATTGTTTAGTTTCCACTTTACATTTTTCTATAGAAGTCAATGTCGAATTCATTCCATTTGAATTAGCCATCACATTTAGATGTCATCGTGATAAAATTCACCATCGTAGACACAACCATCATATTTAGATGTCATCATTCGCCATTGTAGATATAGATAGATGATGTTGTTTTTCTTCTTCAACAAGATAGTGTGAACTAGATAATATTGTTTACGTTCTTCAATAAGATTAGTGTGAAAACTAGATGATGTTTCTTATTTTCCTTATTGTATAAGTAAAGATGATTTCTTAGTTTAGTTTTAAAAAGCCATTTTAAGTAGAATTCACTTAAAGTAATTGTTTTTGGAAAATATAACTTTCTCTCATTGCATATTCATAGATTGTTGTTTATAAGTAGTTCTACATCTCAAATAGATTCTGATTTGCGTAAAGTCTTTTACATCATATTTTGAAAATAGAATTGTAGGTTGAAAGCATAGTTCTGATCCCTAGGGTAGATTACTCTCCTTTGCTTGTTCAATTCACTTTACACACTTCACTCCAGTACTAGGATTTAGTCATAGAGAATAATGGTAGGAATACACAAACAATTAGCTCTTGTTCTATCTTGACTCATATTGTGTTACAACTCAAAGTTTACTTTCCCTAGTCGATAATTTAATCAAGGGAAATTAGATATATAATTTACCCATCACGTAACTTAGACAATGTTCTATCCCATCAAAGAAACTAGTGTCTGCGATCAACATCGAGTCTGAACTGTTAATAGAGGCATGTACAATAGATGATGGATTCTTCTCCTTCCTGGTTTGTGCATAAGACATTTTATTTGTTTTAGGTTACTGTTACACACAAAATTATATTTAATTTACTGTATAATCAATCACCAACTATAATATTCCAGATATAAAAAGTATGCATAATAGAAATAAATAGCTAGAAATGGCAGATGAACAACAATATAACCATAACAACACCACGATAATACCAAAATTATAACAAAATAACACCAGAAATAACACTTGATTACTGTTAGAATATTTAGACACTTAGGAGTTAGTTAAGATCTACTTGGTCTAATATGTCGTTAGGTAAAAGTGTGTTTCCTTAGTATGCATTAGTATGCATTTGTAGTTAGGAAATCCGACGGTCATGATATGTTCCCGACATAGAGTGATCCGACGGTTCATACTCTCCTCGATCTTAACGGCCATTGATCCGTGGATTAACACCCAATTGGTCCATGATCTCTATTTAAAGAGCATGGAGGGTCATTTGCCGATGATCGATTGTGAGAAAATCTCTTGTAAAATCTCTCTGTAATCTTTTTCTTTGCATTAATAAACTACTCCAAGTGGCCGCGTTGGATGGGGCTGTGGATGTTTCCCCGTAGGGGTTTTACCACGTGAAAACATCGGTGTGTTGATCTTTGATCTGGTTATGTGAGTGGTTATTGAAGGTGTTCGTCCTCTGTTGGAATACCTATGTTGTCGAACATGGTATCAGAGCCTGTTTGAAGACCCGCTCCTGTTGTAGATTGAGATCGTGAAGCCGAGTTGCCTCATCTCCATTTTCTGGCATTTCTGTACATTTATGGGATGAAAGGATTGTTCCATTGCGTCCGGAGCACGCTTTTAATTTAGGAACACTTTTCATTTCACTCGAAAAGGTTTTCGTTTTCCCAAGATACGACCATTACAGTCAGAATCCGGAGGTATAAAGTCTGAATACGCATTTAAAAATTTTTGCAAAGTTTTGATTTTATTTCGGTTTGTATTTTTTTTTCCGGGCTGCTACTCTTTTAGATTTGCGTATGCTCTTTTCCCCACACCTTGTGCGATCTCGGCAAATCAGAAACAGATAGGAAAAGGTGCATCTTCCGGGTAAGCTAACCAAGATCTAACCCTTGTTGTCATCGAGAAGCGGATTTTTTTTCTTGTGTGAAAAGAGTTTTTTTGGAGCATGCTCT
Organism: Picea engelmannii; assembly: GCA_009831015.1. Classification (NCBI taxonomy): domain Eukaryota; kingdom Viridiplantae; phylum Streptophyta; class Pinopsida; order Pinales; family Pinaceae; genus Picea; species Picea engelmannii. The sequence continues at coordinate 503,232 of ML792214.1, read as the reverse complement.
CCAAGGCCGTCTTCCACAACAACAAAAACAACAACACCCCCAATCCTCCTTCTGAACATTACAATATGTTTTTCTAGATAAATTGGTTAAAACTTGCCTTATTAAGTAAGAGGTCTTGAGTTCAAGTCTCTCTTTTGTTGCATTTTTTTTGAAAAAGTTCATGCTAAAAATTGTAAAGTGCATTTCACTTCAAGTATGAAAGTGAATCACTATAAGTAGCTTTATATTTTATTTTAGAGTTATTTTGCATGCAACTTTTCTGTTATAAGGTAACCTCATTGTAAAAAGTGATCTCCACTTCTCTTTATAAAAGTGGGTCACTTCATAAAGTAGCTTACACTATCACGTGGTTATTTGGTTACCGTTTATGCCTTTTTTAAAAGGGGCATAACTCTCACATTGGAAGTCCATTTTCAGTGTCATTTTTTTAAAACCGCACAACTTTTCGAGATCTTTTCATCTAGATCATTAGTTTCAGTTTTTAAATCTGCATTATCTACATATTTAATATGGCTTCTACAAGTACTGTCATGCTTACCAGCGACAACTACTTCCAATGGAGATCCCATATGGAAGATTTATTAAAAGGTAAAGGCATGTATCGGATTACCATGGGAACGGAAACAACCCCCACTGATGATGATAAGAAAACCAAATGGGATAATAGGAATGACGAAGCACGTGGACTAATTGGAATGTCCATTTCTCCTGATCTAAGGTACCATCTTCAAGGAGTTGATGACCCCGAAGCAGCTTGGGACAAGCTTGAATCTGTGTTTGGTAAACTCAATATTATTCGAGCACAACAGTTAGAAAATCAAATATTGACCTTGAGTCCAAGTGATTTTTCTTGCCTTGGAGACTATCTATCTAAGTTTAAAACATTCAGACTTTTATGTGAATAATGTGAGATAAAAATGGACGAACAACGTTGCATATATCTTATTCTTTCTAAGCTAGGTAGTGCATATTCTGTGTTTGTATCTACCTTCTATGCCATGAAAGAGGCTTTAGGGAAAGCTTATGAAAAACCCACTCTTGAGTCT